>DF357373.1:18916-34594 GCA_000787875.1 Solanum virginianum | reverse complement strand
GCTTCGCTACATTTTGACGTCGACAATTCCAACCTTGTTCCAACTTTAACCAAACAATCCCCACCATATATACACATAAAAACAGTCCTAAAATAGTGAATGGAGAATATGAAACAACAATCTTCAATCATCAGCCCAGAATTTCCTATTAAGAGGACAATTACACTATCATACAAGAACTCAATTTTGTGGACTATCAAAAATGGTGCAACAGCCTTTATACATCATTATAGAACCAAGACTCATTAATAACAGTAGCCTCCCTTCATAATCAATCCAACCAAAAAGTGATAAGCTTCCAAATTCACAAGAAAAATGTAAAACAACCTTTGGAACACATGTTGTCCAACAATTTCAGCAAAGTTGTAATCAACTTAGCCTCTTGTTTATCATGAGAAAACAATACTAAACATATAAGTATTCTTACTTACATTTATCCTTAAGGTGTACGCATTCTCCAAGAACCCTAAAAGTGTCTTTGTGGCTGCTTTGCAAGGTTAAGAAGGTGTAGAGAGAAAGCTTTGGAAAGCTGATTTTTTTTGTCTAAGTTAAATGAATTGAAGGAGATGTTTGTAACTCCTTTTAAAGGATTTCTTTGGCAGACATTCTTTTACATTTTAGGATTTATTTTATCAAGTGAGTAATGTACCATTTTGCCCCTTTCTCTTGGGCCTTTGCTGCCCATTTTTCCCCTTTCTCTTAGTTGGTTTGGGCCTAAATTATCAATGAAATTGTGATATCTTTGGGCTTTTTTTATATCCTTCTTAGACTAAAAATATAGTCTATTTATGGTGTTAAAACATGGGCTAAAGCTACACCTTTAACACGGACTTTATTAATAATCGAACTTGGACAAATGTGATGTCGGGCCTCGTCTCCATCTAGCTAGCAAATTTAAGCTAACCAAGTAGGTGGCTCACTTGCTATCTTCCTGTCCTACAAGCACCTCACTTCTCTCACTTCATTTAAGGCCATGATCTTCTTAATTTGACACAAAACTTGTATGCACTCGATCCTCTTAAGCGTTAGATGCACATATTGACCTCTAACATGAGATTCAAGCACTTTCAAAAATAGGTGCTAATTTGACAAAGCCATATCATTTTTCATATGCATAGGACAAGTACATGTAAGGTGTGGGGTGTTACATGCATCACTCCATGTAATCCTTTTTGCATTGATTGAATTGAGTTCAGGATTATGAATGATCAAGTTGAATAACCTTAGTATGACTAAGCATGAGTAGTGTATTACTTGTCCACATATCTATAATGGATCTTTTCCCTATTTTATGTGAAAAGTAGATTGATTGATGCCTAAATGACAGTTTGAGTTAAATTCTTAAATGATTTGATGAGTTCTTATAACATGCATGATTATCAGTCTTAGTTGTTGATTGTGGAGTGATTGGATTGAGCTAGATTAGAGTAATGCTAAGAGTCGACCTTTTTGAGTTGAGTTGAGAAAATATAAGGATACGAGATTGAGTTGATTAAACTGAGCATATTTTAGTCTTGGGAGGAGTATTGAGCACCGATATAGGGGTGAGTAAATAAACTACTAGATAAGTAAGGGAAGTCTCTGCACCAATCTTCAAGATGCTACTAGACTTGGCTTGTACACATGTGAGATCTACGAAGTTGTGACTTTGATACCAAATTATAATGACCTAAAATCCATGTGAGATGGAACTCACCTAGCCCACCAAGGTGAGTCAGCCCAATCTTAACAACCGAATATGATAACAAAAGTAAAAGATAAAGTAGTCTGATAGAATAGATAAGAATGGGGAAAAAACAAAACTACAACAATCCATGAACTAGACTGTCACATGTACAAGCTTCTAATAATAAGTGTACTCAAATGATAATACAAGTCATAATGTCTAGTTCTAAAATAGAATAAAACATAAAATAGAATCCTCAGAGGCCTACAATATAGACAAGCATGCCCCTTAAGTAATCTAAGAACAAAACATAAAATATAATCCTTGATGTTCTACCAAAGAGACAAGCAACTAACTTTCAAGTGATCAGGAAGCCCGATCCTATAACAAAGAAGTATAGAAAGAAGGACCAGGCTCCCAACCTATAAAAATGTAACAAAGGGTGAAATTTAAACTTATAAAAACTTTAAAGTTTAAACTTATATATTTGATAATTTTAAACTATAAAACTTTTAAAAACTTGAAAACTTTTAAAGTTTAAACTTATAAATTTAATAATTTTAAACTTTAAAACTTTAAAATTTAAAACACTTTAATGTTTAAACTTATATATTTGATTATTTTAAACTTTAAAGTTTAAACTTATGAAAATTTTAAACTTTAAAACATTTAAATTTATATATTTGAGAATTGAGAATTTTAAACTTTAAACTTCTAAAAATTTTAAACTTTAGAACTTCAAACTTTATCACTTACTAATTATTTAATTATTTCTTAAAAAGCGGGCATTTTATGGTCAATTGGACCGACGCAAATGTCCAAAAATTGCCAACAAGCTTGGTACCAGTCTGGATCTAGTCGAATTTTTGAAATTTATTATCGGTACCAATCCTGTTGCCCCTCTTAGGCAGGATATTGTCACACTTCAGGGATGGGTTGACTATTTGGAGACATTCTTCACCGCACGATTGGAGAGCCTGAGCACATTAGAGGTGGCATCTATCCTGCATGAGTTAGCCACCATGTGTGGTTAGATAGCCCACTTCAGGTTCAGTCCGTCTATATAGCTCCACTCATACCTACTAATTTTTTGATGTTGTTGTTTAGTGACCTCATTAGAGCACCTTACAAGGTATGGATTGGGGCACCATCCCTCCTATTGAGCTATCGAAAAAGGAGAAAGGAAAGAGGTACAAATAGCATAGTAGCCCTTCATCTGACACTTTGGCCGATGAACTTAGGTGTCTTAGAAAGTGTAAAATCGCAACTATGAGGGGTATGAGAGATTCAAGAAAATAAGCTTTGGAAATTTTTGGAAAAGTTGTCAGTGTTTACAAGAGGATTTTTATGAGTGGTAAGATGGACAATGGCTTGTATATGGTTTAGTGGAACCTTATCAGACTTGGTAAAATTTGGGACCTTTCAAGAGTTCAATCTATGATGTAGTAGATGATTAATAAAGTCTTCTATGAGTCATAGACTATGTCATGGAATGAGAATTTGAGAAGGAGTCTGTGAAGGTCTATCATAGGAAACCCCTATCTATGGCCCGTATAATGGACCACGACCCATTAATAGGGTCTCGTAGCCTTGTCCAATGATTTTTATATGGGAAGTTTTGACCTTTCTTATTCACTTAAAATCTTCATCTAGCCCCTCCATGAACCCTCATGCAATTCCAAGCCCCTCTCTCATCAAGTTGAGTACAAAAGATTCCAATAGCCTCAATTCTAGTATGAGTTCATATATGTTGCAACTTCAAATCATCATATCTCCTAGAACCTAATGAATTAGAGTCTAGGTGACAAACAAACAAAATCTCTTTGAATTATCTTTCTAATGCAACTAGTTTCACCTCATTTAGAGTTCAGATCAAAAAGTTATGCCTATTTTATTGAAGCACTGTCAAGTTGGAGATTCTATGACCCATTCTATGGGACATGGAATGAATTACGGCCCGTAAATGAAGTTTCGTGAAACTGTCTGGCTATCTTTAACATGGGTATTCTATCCCTTTCCTCACACCCTAAGCCCAATCCCACGTCGTTTTGACTTCCCACATGCCCTATATCAGTCTAAAACTACCCTAAATGACCCTAATCCACCTCATTCTTCCTCATTCCAAAAACCATAAGTCTCAAAAACTCTCTCAACCTCTTTAAGGCATTCAAGGAAAGAGTGCAAGCTAGTATTTTGGGTTCTCCATCTCTAAATAAGATTTCCTCCACCAAAATCACACCAATGTATGTGGGTTTGATTGTGGGAACCTTCCTTCCCACAAGTGCAACCATTCTTCTTCTCCAACTACATGAAATCTATGGACCTTTATGGGTATTTTATGAACTCTTGCATATGATGTTGCTATTATGCATTCCATGATGGTTTATTTTTGTGCATTATCATGAAGTAAAATATCATGTGAAATTTATAGATTTATATAAGTATTGGGGAAGTTTTAATAAGGTTTTACTTAGTAAGATGAGTTTTATGTTCCCATGTTCATGTTTTAGAAGATGATGTATATGATTATGATGGGTTGATTAAGGATGATTTAAACTAATTATTTCTCCCTATGCTTCTTGAAATATAATTTCTAAATAATGAGGGTTTTACTACAACGATAGTGGGTTGATTTCAATGACTTTGAAATAAGTTGATTTTACTCCCCTTTTTGTCTTATACTCTTGAATTGCATGGTTTTAAGCTTATGTACATATATCCACCATGTTTGATTAAATTTACATGACAAATATTCTTATGTTGATGAAAGATTATTGCATGAATTACAAGACAAATATGTTATGATAAATTATAGGCTCCTAAGCATGTATTGAAGTCATGAAAAGTTCCTATGATTTGTAAATAAAATATTGAGCCATTATTCTATATTTTTACCCTATTGTGAGTGAAGAATGTCTACATGAAGGGATCAAGCATAACTAAAGCTCACTAGAAGGGGTCAAGCATATTACAATCTCCACCCTCTTATGAGCGATTAATGTCTAGATGAAGGGGTTAAGTATAATAACTATTTTACCCTCATGTACCAACTCTCACAAGAAAAGGTCAAGCATATTATAATCTCTACACTCATGTTTAATGTGATGCCTAATAAAAGGGGTCAAGTCTATGCATTATTTTTACCCTCTAGTACAAGGAATATGCCACGTTTAGGGGTAAAGTATGTGAATGAGCTACTCATACCATTTTATCATGTTTTTACAAGTCATTCAAGTTATGATTATGTCAAGTCTTTTATGCTATTAGACTTAACACCAAAAGAGGCTTAACATGGGGGCTCGACCCAAAGGGTCCTTGTATAAAGTCTTGGTCTCTTAACTATGTCCAACCATAGGTTTATCTTATTTCCCTAAATGGGATATTACTAGTGGATCCAACTAAGACAAGTTACCAACTATGTAGGGTCAAGTGTGGTTTACCTTGGCAAGTAGACCACTCTTTTATTCGGTGTGTAGTGAATGTCGAGATTCCAAGTAGTAGCTCGCTTAGTCTTATATGTCGGTGAGGATCTTCTCCCATATATGTATGATATATTATACAAGTTTGACTATCTTCATACATGTTTTTACTTAAGCATTGACTATACATGTCATATAGAGCTTATGTCTATTGATCATGATTATGCATCTTGACTATTATGGCTTATGTTATTTGTTTCATTATACCCCACATACTTAGTACATTCCAAGTACTAACACATACTTTTTGCCTGCAAGATCATACCGCATCGCGAACTTGTGCAAAGATGTGGGAAATTGGTCCAGTTAGCAAATTATGCAATATCCTGCTCAAGATAGGCGGTCTGCATCGTTGACTTGATGGATGAGTAGGGAAAAATTGAGTTGTGGGATTTAATGTTATATTTTGTTTAAAACTTTAGGTTTTCATATCTGTTTTTGAGCATGAACTTGGAGGAGACAACTACAAATCTTTCTAGGGATACTTTGGTTAGCTTTACTTCTTAGTTTTCTTGGTTGTTAATGCTTTTTAGTCCATTCATGATGTATGAACCTACTATGAGTGGCTAATTCTCCATATTCTGGATTGTAGCCAAAGACAATGTTTCAGTTCTTGATTTTTGACATTTATGAATAGGTTTCTTTTGACTACTCCTATATTACATAAATCTATACTTCAGAGCTTGATTAACTAGGGTGTAAATTTGTTGTCTATTATGGATCGAGAGATCTTGGAGTACATATAACACACTAGTATAAGGAGCTTGTTCGACCAAGAAACTAGATTAATTCGTATAAGGAAGATCCGTGATAACTACCGTTACACCTCACTTGGGTCATAATACAGGAAGATAATGTTAGAGCACTTTTATTGGTCTGTGTATCCCCGCTCAATAATGTAGTTAGGCAGTCAATAACGGTAGGCCGGCAGAGGCGTGTAACCCTGTTTAGGTAATTTAACCCTGTGAATCTGTTTTCAGGAACCCAAACATATGTGCAAACTTTGAGTCTAAAATGGCATCTTTAAGGTTATAATCCCGGCATTCCTCTTAAATTGATAATTAACAACAAAAATAGTTTAGTGTAGAAGTTTAATTAGTTATTTAATTTCTTTTCACAAATCACTTAACCATTTTACTAAAAACACTTCAAGCGTATCACCTTGGATTGTTTACCAATTTCAGTCAAATCCTATGGGTTCGACATCCCATCCCCTTAATCGGGGCCACTATATTACGTGTTTAGACCATGTACCCTTGCGTGCACCAAGGAGCAATAATTTTTGAGCCATTGACGGGGATTTGAAGTAAATTGGTTAATTTTCTAAGTTGTTTATTTTGTAGTGTTTACTATATTTGATCTTAGTCATGTTGTTTTGCATGTTGTGGGCTACTAAATTGGTAGACCACGATTCCTGCTTTTGTCAATCTAAGAAGAGAGCAGGGGTCTTGTTCCAAACTTCACCAATTGAACAGGAGGATCGAGAGGATAACAAGGGAGAACTTGATCCTGTTGGAGAAGAAATGGTAGAAGGGAATCTGGCTGCACCACCAACACCTAGACCACTAACACCAAGGCCAGTTTGGGATGTGGAAATCCTATGAACCACTAACGTCACTAGCTACTTTCTAAAGCCAGAGCCTAGTGATCGATGAAAACTCACACAGAATATGGTCCAGTTACTACACTCTACTGGACAGTTCACAGAGTTGCAATATGAAGACCACAGGTCCATCCTCAGAACTTCTTGGAGATTGCTAATACTTTCATCCCCACAAGGGTGAACAGAGACTATGTGAGCATGACCTTGTTTCCCTTCTCACTATTTGGGGAAGCACGAATATGGCTACAAATTGAGCCACCCAACTCCATTAACTCCTGGGATGATCTTCCTCGCAAGTTCCCTCACGCGATTCTTCTCATCTGGCAAGACAGCCAAACTCAAGAGTGAGATTTTGAGCTTCAAGAAAAATCTTGGAGAAAATTTATATCAAGCCTAGGAGAGGTTTAAAACTCTTTTTATAAATTGTCCCTATCATTGTCAAGCTAACAAGGTACTGGTCCATACCTTCATTGACGGTTTGGAACCTAACACTAAGATTCTTCTTGATTTTGTTGCAGGTGGACAAGCATTGGAGAAGACATACGATGAATTGTATGCTCTTCTCAATGGGATCGCACAAGGAAATCCTAAGTGGAATAGAGGATCAAACCAACCGATAGTCTAAAAGTAAGCCGATGTGTTGGAGATTGATCTTATAAGTACCATGCAGACTTAAATGTCAGCCATGCAAAACATGATGACCACTCACTTCAACAACCTGGCATTAAGTCAACAGCAGCAAGCGCCAATGGCTATAGGCAAATAACTAGCCCCAGTAAATATGGTACAACAATAGTAAAATGATAGGTGTGATGTTTGTAGGGTAGGGTGACCACACTACTGAGTCCTGTGGAGATAATCCAGAAGCAGTGAACTTTGTGAACAAAGGTGGATATCAAGGTTTTAGGAACTCATATAACCCATATTGGAGAAACCACCCTAACTTCTCTTAGGGTGGTAATCAGCAAAACCAGGGCTATCTCAACAAAGACCATAAGGTGGAAATGCTTACTATAATTAGCAGATGTAGCAGCCTGCAAAGTAGGGTAACCCAAATAATATGACTAACAGTGAGGTGTTGGGGCAAATTATGGCCAACAAAAATAGACAAAAGAAAAGATTCAAAGGAACAAACAGGGTCTCTAAAACATGGAGAAATAGTTGGCGTAGTTAGAAAGTACTGTAAACTCTAGACCTCAAGGAGGCTTACCAGGTACCACTTACCCCAACCCAAAGCAGGTTAATGTAGTCAGCACAAGGAGTAGGAGGTCGTTGACTAAGTTGGTTCCAAAGAAGAAAGATGGGGCTCAACCAAGCACTGCACAGACTGATGAGGATTGCAATCCTAGACCAACTACTGATAAGGAAACTCCACTTCCTAAACCTCCTCCCCTATTCCACATAGAATTTGAAAAAGAAAAAGGATGATGATTGCTTCAAGAAATTCATCGGGCTCCTAAAAATATAAAGACAATAATGCTGGTAGGTGAAGAAAATCCTATTAAGTCCAAATGAATGACATTCTATTACACTAATATCATCAAGAACTAAATTAAGTAGTATTATTATAGAATAATTTAAAATTTGAGGATTATGAAATTCTTTCTGTCATTATTCTAAAGCAGGCAGATAAGTACTTAATCACTTGGAATCAACCTAAGTATGATTCCATACCAGTCAAATGTATAATCATTTGTATTTAAATTATATGTATAGAGAGAGAGAGAGAGAGCATAAAATTCTTTGCTTCAGAGTATTAGATATTCTTGTTTTTAGTTAATTTAAAAAAGAATTACTCTTATGATATTTTTTCAATAGTCAGTGATAATTTCTTGAAATGTGTGTATGAATGTATTAATTAACCCTCTTTGTTTTGCATATTAACAAGTACAAATTAACTTACCTTTGATTGATGTTTTGCAGGGGATCCCAAAGTATGCCAAGTATGTGAAGCACATCATAGCCAACAAGAATAAGTTGGTTGAATATAAGACTGTGCCACTTACGGAAGCATGCAGCTCCAGGACTCCAAATAGATCCCACTTGCTTATCAAGTCGAATGATCCTGGAAGCTTCACGGTGCAAGTAACCATTGGGAGTTGTTTGAGAGTAAGAGGTTTATGTGATTTGGGCACAAGTATCAATTTTGTCACAACCTAAGCCTAGTTCCTAGATCTGACTGGCGAATGGAGAACGCAAAGGAACCCTAAACAAGCCTCATAGCATATCATTACACATCCTTGGTCATGGAAGCAATATAAAACATCACAAGAAACATGAACAAGGGGAAATGGGACTATGGGAGAAAGAGAGAGTTCAATACTTAAATAACATAGATGAGTCAAAGCTCAAACGTAATACATAACTTGTCCAACAACACCTCTAAACATAGATACTTAGCCGGGGCCAAGAAAAAGCAACCGGGCTCACTCTCATAGTCAAAATAGCAATAAAGATGAAGGAATCAATACATAACATAAGCACCATATACCAATGTCCCCGAAATGGAGGACTCACCAATAAGTTTGAATGAAACCGTACTAGGCTCATGTGTAGAGATGCTCAAACGGGGCTCTGGTTCATACATGTTTATATCATGTAGGCATAGAGTATGCATTAGCACGTTGTAATGTACTAACTATGTTGGATGCAATGCAACATCATTCCTACATGGTGATATCATATATGCATAAAGCATACATTAGTACATTTGAATATAGTAAGTATGTGGGATGCAATATAACAAGATATAGACATCATAATCAAAATGCATAATGATAATCAATAGATAGCATAATAACAATATGACATGTATAAACAATGCTTAAGTAAATCATACTTTGCAAATCATTCATCTTACATAGATCATAATATATAAGTATGGAAAGAAACCTTAACTAACATAATATAAGACCTTTTGGAGGAGCAACCTTCCTTACGAAAGCCCATCCCTTTTTGGATTAAATGACCTTCCTTACAAGAGCCAGTGCCTTTTCAGATTAAGTGACCTTCCTTATGGGAGCCCATCCCTTTTCAGATTAAGTAGCCTTTCTTATGGGAGCCCGTCCCTTTTCGAATTATGTGACCTTCCTTATGGGAGCCCATCCCTTTTCTAATTAAGTGACCTTTCTTACGGAAGCCCGTCTATTTTCGGATTAAGTGGCCTTCCTTAAGGGAGCCCGTCCCTTTTCGGATTATATGACTTTTATTACGGGAGCCCATCCTTTTTTGGATTAAGTGACCATCCTTACGGGAGCCTGTCCCTTTTCAGATTAAGTGGCCTTCCTTACGGGAGCCTATCTCTTTTTGGATTATGTGACTTTCCTTATGGGAGCCCGTCCCTTTTCGGATTAAGTGGCCTTCCTTACGGGATCTTGTCCCTTTTTGGATTATGTGACCTTCCTTGCGGTAGCTCGTCCCTTTTTGGATTAAGTGGCTCCCAATGGACCTTTCTTATGGGAGCCCCTACCTTTTTGGATTAAGTGGCCTTCCTTACGGGAGCTCATCCTTTTTCGGATTAATTAGCCTTCCTTATGGGAGCCCATCCCTTTTCGGATAAAGTATTTCATAGAACTTGCTCATCAAACCATCATATTCTAACCATCAAGAAAGAACTTATTTTCCCAAGAATACAACAACATGAGAACCCAACAATTCACTTGCAATACCATAGGTGCTTTATATGATTTAGACACACATATATACATCATTTCATCATCATATAGTCATCATAACATCATTTAACTCATAAGACATGCATTGGACCCATAATTCCTCAAAATCCCTAATCGGACATTTTATCTAACACATGGTGGGTGTGTAATCGGGGTAAAAGACCATGCAATTTAGAGATGAAATCATGCAAGAAAATTTGTTGTAAAATCATCAATCAACACCTTGCAACACCCCTAAGACATTCACATTAAAACCCCTCATCAAATCCAACACGAGATCCAAGATTTAGAACTCAAAATATTTTAAAACAACCATACTTTCATGAACATAAATCATTATGCAATAAATTTCTCAATATACAAAACCCACATGTAAAATCAACTTTAAATCATGCAATATTAGTAAAAAGGAGGCTTAGGCACCTTGGGTGAAAGGACCTAATGGTTCAACACCATATACCTTGACTTTGGGGAACCCCTTGAAAAAGATTGAAAATGGAGACTTAAAGCTTGAGTGAGATCCTTGATGAAATCCTTAAGATAGGTCTTGAATTTGGGACTGAAATTTTGGAGTAAATATTTGGATAAGGGTTTTGGTAAGTATTAGGGAATGTTTAAGGTGATATGAGGGTGAAATAAGTTAAGTATAGGTAAAATCACATTTGGGAAAACTTAGGCCCAACACTTACAAGAATCTAGATGGATTAAGAAAAACAGTGCAGGATTTACACCTCTCCTTGTCGCGGAGAGGTTGCGGACCCTCATTGGAAATTGAACCAATTGCAAATTTGATAAATCGATTCCTTTGCTTTAAAATAGACATTAGACCCTTGTCCCCCTAATTTGGAGCCCCTGAATAAGAATATCAAGTCAGATTTTCGAAATGACAAACAGATTTTTAGATATATGGAAAATAAGATTTTGGACATTTTTGAGGAACATTTTTAGGCACTTTTTAGGGTCATTTCAATATCTACCCCTTGGCAACATTCGTCCTCGAATATCACAGAAACGTACAAAAGAAGAATAATCATAAGGAGATTAGCCCCAATAAGAATGGAGCAATAAACTTTAAAACACTATTTTGAGAAACGTACAAGAGAAGTATAATCATAATGAGATACGCCCCAACAAGAATGCAACAATACACTTTAAAAGACAATTTTGAAAATACCAACATAGGTGTAAAATCATCATAAACTTGCCAACTTAGACATGAATGCATATGAATGACATAGGGGCTGAAACATGAGACTTGGAATCATAAAAAGGGGTTTAATGAAC
Source organism: Solanum virginianum (assembly GCA_000787875.1). Lineage (NCBI taxonomy): Eukaryota > Viridiplantae > Streptophyta > Magnoliopsida > Solanales > Solanaceae > Solanum > Solanum virginianum. The sequence continues at coordinate 22,888 of DF357373.1, read as the reverse complement.
ACCACATCCTCATTAATCAACTTCTCCACTCATCCATCCCACACCTCTACCGGAACCTCCTTCTAAGACAACTTATCCTCCACCTCACCCACAACTTCAAAGAGTTCAATAACACTAGAGTTACTAACACATCCCATCCACCTAGAAGCATGAAGAACTGGTTGAACCATATCTACATCCCTAGGATAATCCGCAAACTTATGCAACCTTACCAATCTCCCTCTACACTCTATGAGGACTTATAATCCTCAACTCAAATGTCAACCTTAAATTCACCTATCCCATTTGGCACCATAGCCACCATCTCCCCCTTAGGAGATAACCTTTAACTCTATTGTCTTCTCACCCAAAACATCCAGATCTAATAAGGTGGAATCAAGGCCTTGCTTAAACTAGAACCCCTCAACCAACAAAGATTTAGAACAACCAAGAACACTATACCACCATTCTCTAGTTCCCTCAATCTACTTCCAATCTAACCAACCGATGGATCCCACTCGTCTCCTTCTTGCCACCACTATCCACAAATGTTAGGCTACCTAGAGCACCAACCGCAACATTACCCTTACTGGGAAAAAGTAATGCACACCTAGTCATAATTCTTAAAGAATCCTAACCATCTTTTTGCTATCTACAATGCACACTTATCATATTTAGCAAACAACCTCTCATCCTCAAAGACTTCCAACTGATTCACAAGCTCTAAACAAATCAATACCTCATCACTAGAGATCACCACAAACATATCAAGGTAGGGTTTTAAGACCCTATTCAAGAAATCCACAAACACCATCGGTGCACAAGACAACCAAGCTACTCCACCAATACTAATAATGCTTACTCCAAGTCTGAAAGACACTTAGGGACATCACCTACCTTCATCTTCACTTTGAGACAGTACCCGTACCAAAGATCAACCTTAGAAAAGTGACTAACCCATGTAGCTATCCAAGTAGGTCAACCACCCTTAGCCATCACATCATAACCTTACGGGTGCTACCCCCCAAATGACTCACATGCACTACCTCATTAGGGAATGAACTATCATCTCATCACCAAAACCACCATAAACCTATTAGAGTAGGGACTAAAGATCTTACTCATGAGACTTATGGGCATAACGAGCATACTAGTCAAACCAAAAGACACTTACATCAAAAAAGGACATATCACTAACAACAATTCTATAAATAAACAACTTAGGTTCAACACCCCCAATTCTCACAAGATGATAAATGCAACCCCTTAGAGACTAATTGTACCTTAAGACATGAAACGGACCTACCTCCCTTGCTATCGCTCAACCACCTCCCCCTTAAAGACGAGCTTATTGAGGATTTGGGATCTAACTCTATGGGTCCTACTATCCATGAAGACACAACATGCATGCAATCATTCCATCTATAATGACATCAAAATCCACCATACCAACTCCAACAAGCCACAAATCAAGACCTAATGTAATACGAACCCGAATCAACACCTATCAATCCTTCTTGCATCAATATACTCAACCAAGAGATAGAAACCAAAGGTTAACATAACAACTTAGCCACACAAGAAGCCTCACTAGAAGCCAAAATTAATAACAAAAGAAATAGTAAAACTCAGATCCATCAACATCAAAACCTTTAACTTACCTTTATTTGCATTCCTTTTGAATTGACATGACCAACAAGAAGATCAAAGAACAATTATTAGAGGAGAAAGCCCTATCTCACTTCTAAAGAACGATATAGACTATGAAGAAGGGAAACATTTCCTAAAACATCTCATAGCCTCCTACTCATAGTTATGGTGCACAACACAACCATGAATAAGACTCTAATCGATGCACTGTGCTTGACTCCGAGGATCTATCAAACTAGTGCTCAGATACCATCTTTGTCACGACCCAAGCCTAGTACCTAACATGATCAGTGAATGGAGAACCCGAAGGAACCCCAAACAAGCCTCAAAGTATATTAGTACACATCTTTGGTCGTGAAAGCAATATAAAATATCATAAGAAACATGAACAAGGGAAATGGGACTAAGGGAGAAAGAGAAAGTTTAATATTTAAATAACATAGATGAGTCAAAGCTCAAATGTAATATATAACTTGTCCAACAATACCTCTAAACATAGATAGTTAGCGGGGGCCAAGAAAAAGCAATCGAGCTCACCCTCATAGTGAAAATAGCAATAAAGAAGAAGGAATAAATATATAACATAAGAACCATAGACCAACGCCTTTGGAATGGAGGACTCACCAATAAGCTTGAGTGAAACTGTACTAGCCACGTAGGTGGAAAGGCTCAAGCGGGGCTCCGGTTCTTACATGGTCATATTCTGTAGGCATAGAGTATGCATTAGTATGTTAAAATATACTAAGTATGTGGGATGCAATATAACAAGAGATAGGCATTATAATCAAAATGCATAATGATAATCAATAAAGAGTATAATAATAATATGGCATGTTTAACCAACGCTTAAGTAAACCAAGCTTTGAAAATCATTCATCTTACATAGATCGTAATATATAAGTAGGGAAAGAAACCTCAACCGACATAACATGAGACCTTTTGGAGGAGCAACCTTCCTTACGGGAGCCCATCCCTTTTTGAATTAAATGACATTCCTTATGGGAGCCTATCCCTTTTCTATTAAGTGACCTTCCATATGGGAGCCCGTCTCTTTTCGGATGAAGTGGCCTTCCTTATGGGAGCCCGTCCCTTTTTGGATTATGTGACCTTCCTTATGAGAGCCTGTCCTTTTTCGAATTAAGTGACCTTCCTTATGGGAGCCCATCCCTTTTCGAATTAAGTGTCATTCCTTATGGGAGCCTGTCACTTTTTAAATTAAGTGGCCTTCTTTATGGGAGCTCATCCCTTTTCAGATTATGTGACCTTTCTTACGGACCACAAGGGGTGTGAGAACCTAATTGCCGATCACCTATCCCATTTGGAGAATGATGCTCACATTGGTGATCAAATGCAGATAAAGGAAGAGTTCCCAGATGAGCAACTGTTAATACTAAAAGTAGAGGAGCTACAATGGTATGTGGATATGGCGAACTACATGGTTAGTGGTGTGTTTCCTCTGGATGCTACATTTTAGCAAAGAAAGAGGCTTGTTCATGATACAAAAGCTTATATCTAGGATGAGACATATCTTTTCAAGCAAGGGGCTGACCGAATGGTAAGAAGACGTGTCCCTGAGGGATAGACATAGAAGATCTTAGCGAAGTGTCATGCCTCTCCTTATGGAGGCCTTCAAGGAGGTGAGCGGACAGCTTACAAGGTGCTACAATCAGGTTTCTTTTGGGCCACTTTCTTTAAAGATGTTATACACTTTGTGAGGGCCTATGATGCATGCCAGAAGGCTAGCACCATCTCCAAGAGGCATGAGATGCCCTTGAATAACATTTGGGAGGTGGAAATCTTTGATGTATGGGGGATGGACTTCATGGGTCCATTCCTACCCTCTTTTGGTAATCACTATATTATGGTCATGGTTGATTATGTCTCAAAATAGGTGGAAGTGGTAGCCTCACCCACTAATGACTCCATAGAGGTGAGTAGGTTCCTAAAGAAGCAATTCTTCACAAGGTTTGGTACTCGAGAGCCATCTTTAATGATGAGGATACACATTTCATTAATCAACTGGTGAAGAATCTACTCATAAAATATGGAGTGTGGCATAAGGTGGCTACAACATACCACCTACAAATGAGCGGGCAGGTAGAGGTGTCTAATAGAGAGGTCAAACAGATCCTGCAGAAGACAGTCAATGCCACAAGGAAGGATTAGTCTGTCAAGCTTAATGTGTCTTTGTGGGCATACAAGACTCCTATTAGCACATCTTCATATAGGCTAGTTTATGGGAAAGCATGTCATCTCCCAGTAGAGTTGGAGCACCAAGCATATTAAGCCATAAAAAGGATCAATCTTGATTCAGAGCTTGCTTTGAGAAAGAGATTACTATGA
>DF357373.1:3751-18873 GCA_000787875.1 Solanum virginianum | reverse complement strand
AGAGCTTGCTTTGAGAAAGAGATTGGAACAACTAGAGGAGTTTGATGAATTTCGGCTCCAAGCATATATGAATGCGAAGTTGTACAAGGAGAAGACCAAGAAATGGCATGACAGGGACATCATCAAGTGAAACTTTGAGTCGGGACGATGGGTATTCCATTTTAACTCTCGCTTAAAATTATTTCCATGTAATCTGCAATCAAAGTGGAGTGGACCATATATGGTGGTAGCCGTGATGCCACATGGATCAGTAGAGCTGAAGGATGAGGCCACGAACCAAACTTTTTTGGTAAATGGTTAGTGTGTCAAGAACTACTATGGTAAAGACACAATCAGAGAGGAAGAGGCCATGGTTTTGGCTAATGATGAATGATAAGTGTTGAGTGGTATTACAACAGTAAATCAGGCACTATACGGGAGGCAACCCGTGGTGACATAATAGTAATTAGTTGGCTTTAATTTTATTTTTATTTAAAAAATTAAAAACCCACAGAAAATTAAAAAATTGCACTAAGTGCATGTCCGCGACAGTGGCGCATCGCGAATCACACTGCATTTTGGTGTAATTTTTTGCATCCTTACTTTCTGATGATCCATTGGGTATTTTTTATATTTTTTTTGCCAAATGAAATAGTTTTAGTGTTTTGTAGCATATTCAAGTGTTGGAGAATTTTTTTGGGGTTCGGAGCTCAAAAATTTACTTTTTTCAAGATCTAAAATAGTGGTTTTCCGTGTCTTGGTCATGGAGCAGCTTTTTTTTAGTGTGCAGGTTTGGTGAAAATCAGAAAAAAATAAAGGTAAAGTTCGCACCACGTGCACGACACGGCATGGCTACTGACATGTAGTATTTTCCCATTTTACCCCCATGCAGCCCCACCCTATTTAAATATGCCCCACATATTTATTCCATTTTTCTCATCCAAACCCAACCCCGAACACTTTCTTCTTCAATTTTCTCTATATCTTTCTCCTTTAAACACTCTAAATTCAAATTAATCTGCGTCGCGCCATAAATTCTCCAAGATTTTCATCACCTCTCGTGCATTATTCAAGACAACTAAGTGTTCTTCACTAATTTTTCTTGTTCGGATGAACTTTTTTTTTTTGTTTATTATGAGTTATTTATGGTTGGGTGTTAAGCTTTTTGCCCTAATTGCTTGGTTTAAGTAATGGTTGTGCTTAATAGTTGAGGGTATGAAACCCTAGGCGGAAAATTGAGTTGCATTTGGGGAAAATTGGGACTTTTGTAAGCTTATGCTTAAATTGCTAATTATGTGAGGCCATGTTATTGGATATTGCAAAATTCCAAGTGTGGGGTTGTCTGATTGTTGCATGAAGCCTTGTTTTGTGCCCCCGGGTTGACTTGTGCTTGAATGTACTTTTTGGGGTGATTTGCTTGAAATTATTGCTTTAAACAAGGTTTTGAACATGTGAGTGATGTAAGTGTGGATTAGAAGTGTTGGGTGGATAGTGTTGACTTGAAGTATGGGGATATGCCATCGGATTGTTGTTGAACGGCCCCTATTAAGATAGAAAGTCTGAGTACCTTCTAAATTGGTGGCTTGAATTTATATTTGGAGTGGATGTATCATTGACTGTGCAGTAAGGACCTTGTTTTGTGCTTATGTGTTGATATTGTCTTGTTTATCTCTTTACAGGTTCACATACCTTGCCGTGCACGTCGAACTGGCCAAGCTAGTGGGGCAGGGGCCTCGAGCAGCAGAAAAAGGGCTGGGGACATCCCTGAGGTGCCCAGAGTCCTCGATACTAGGGGCCAGAAGGTCTACTTTAGATGTAAAGTTGTTGATCAGGATGGAAAGCCCTGGTATCTACCACCATAAAACAAAGTACTACCCGAATGTCCCTTTAGATACTTATTCATTGGACCGGGATTACCCTCACATCTTCTAGAGCTACATGGAGTACCAGCTGAAATTTTTTGTTTTGAGGAGCCAAGGCACTACAATCAAAGTCTTATTTGGAAATTCTATACGAATATGAGAAAAGATCCACGGCTTAGGTTGTGACAGTTTGAGGGGTGGAGGTCAACATCACTTCACTTGCTATTAATAGTGTCCTTCGCACCATATATGTCCCTACAGGCACCTTTAATGAGCTCTAGATTCATCCATAATATAGGGCCATTTGCCATACCCTTATCGGGGTGAATTCCACTACCAAGTGGATTCGCCATGTTGATAGAGACTTCCATCAGTCATTCCCTTTCGTACATACAAATATGGAAGCTCATGTCTAGGTTAAGATTGTGACCTACTCTTGTTTTCTATGATAGAACTTCACGGTTGTCATGAGAGACAGGGTGTGTCTACCTTTTGCACTGATGATAGGGATGGAGAAAACTTTGGCGCTATCTTCAAGTCTACCATGTGGAAGGCGAAGGTGCACAAGGGGCACAAGTATGCTTTTGGTGGCCTTATCACTGAGCATTGTCATCATACAAGTGTGCCTACAGAAGAGGCAGACTATTGCCCACGTATTAAGGCCCCCGATGTTATCATATACATTAAAGGGCCTGAGGATTCCACAGCTCTGGTGCTCACTACTGCAGAGAGGAGCTAAAAAGATGAATTGATTATGGCCCACATGTACAAACTCAAGATCCTGTGGCATAGGATAGGTGGATGCCCGTCCACACAACAGGAGCTAGAGGAGGTTGAGGCCCTCTACCCTCTTAATGCCCATGCCAATTCGGTATTGGGCATCAGGCCTTAGTTTGTCGAGCCCGTTGAGGATGACATCCCCACAGATCCGAATAAGGCACATAATATGTTAGATATAGATGAGGATGAGATAGAGGACGAGCTACATGTCGGTGTTGAGGGTGATCCCAATCTGCCCGACCCTGAGCACCTTCTTCCCACTTCACAGGTTATATATGGTTAGCACTGAGGGAAGTACTAAGTTTAAGTTGGGGAGGGGAGTATTCTACTGAGTATGCATTATTTTTGTTTAATTTGGCCTGTATTAAGACTTTAGATTTCTTAGCGATATTTCTTGTTTCTGTTAGACATCATTTTCATTTTTACTTTTTTTGGTCTATAATTATTAACTATGAGATGCTCGGATGCCAGTATGTGAATGTTTAGTTATGCATTATTTAAGTGATAATTATGAAGAGCCCTAAAAATGTGTTGTGGAATGCCTATAATCATAATTTTCTTATATCTCAAAATTCGTGCATGATATAAACAATTCAACTTTATATTATCGATTAGGAGGCAAAATTGAATGGAAAATGGGTATAACCTAGATTTTAGATAACCCATACCGAAAAACAATTTTTGCTAATTTTTTATTTCCAGAGAGCATCTATGCCCTGCGCGCCAAGGGTGCGGAGCAGTATAATATTTCCTTTGCGTTTGATCCGCATTGCGTAATGGACGTGGACTAGTACAACATTTTTCTTAGTTTTTCCTAGGCACCCAAGGGCATTAGGATCATAGCCCCATGCCCATTAAAATGTGAAATCACCCATACTTAGCCATTTTTATACTCCATATCTAACAAAACCCTCTCTCAAACCCCTCTAAGACTCTACCAATTCTCTTATTCAAATCTAAGGATCTCAAGCTCAACTTTGGAACTCAAGGATTCATTTTAGGCACCAAGACTACTTCAAGTTCACTTCAAATAATTTAAGGTTTAAGGTATGTGGGTTTCATCCATTAGGTCCTTTCAGCTATGGAGCCCAACCTTTCCTTTTCATGAAAATTGCATGGTTTAAAGTTGTATTACCTATTGGTATCTTTTATTATGAATTGTGAGCATAAATTATGTTGGGTTTTATGAAATATTGGTTGATTATGCGTGACTAACTATTTCAAGCTTATACCATGATTTGATTATATTTATTGGGACTATGCATGTTTTAAGCTATGAAGTTATGCTTTATCATGAGCTTGTGTAATGGATTTTAAGGTACCCTACATGAGGGTTTTACTACATGTTTTTAGGTTGATTTGCATTGAGTTTACTCATCTTATTTTACTCTCGAATTGCATGACTTTAAATTAGTATCATGAACCCACCAAGTGTTTGATAAAATGCTATCACAAGAATTCTTAAGTCATTGATAGGCTATTGCAAGCTTTTATATGTCAAATAATTTCAAGATGATTGTGGGCTTTCAAGAATGTATTAGATTCATGAAATAACTATGATTTTACAAGTTACAAGTTAAGCCCTATTTCATGACTTTTCATTTCTTGTAAGACATTCATATTAAGGCAAGGGTTTATGTATGATTATGATCTACTCTCATGTTCAAGTTAGACTCACAAATAGGGGTTATGCATGTTCCAAGAGCTACTCATGTCATATTTCTAGGTTTCTTACAAGTTATACCAGTTATGGTTACTTCAAGTATTCCGAGGGATTTGACTTAGCACCTATTGAGGATTAAGATGGGGGCTCGACTCAAGGGCTCCTTATATAAAGTTTTTAGTCTCTAAACTATATGCCACCAAAGGATTATGATTATTATCGTTGCTCTACTAGTGGATCCATCTAGTCATGTTATCATGTTTGGCTTGCCTTGGCAAGTAGACCACACCTAGCCGGGGGCTGTCATGACCGTCCACCTGACCAAGGGGGTGTCATTATTTGGATTCCAATTTATAGCTACTTGGTCTATGTTGGTTGAGGTCACTTTCCACATACGTGTGCTATATATATTGTGCAAGATAAATAACTTAAAAGCACGTTTTATTATCAGCATTGATCATGTATGCCATATTGAGATTATATACCTATTGCTTATGATTATGCATTTTGACAATATTGGTATATGTTTTGTTACACTACATCCCGCATACTTAGCATATTCAAACATACTAATGCATACTCTATGCAAACATAATATTACCATATAGGGATCGAAGTTCCTTTCGATCATCATCCACGTGGCTAGTGCGGTCCTTTGAAGCAAGCCTTGGTGAGTCCTCAATTTCGAGTACAATATCTATTTATTTCATACTATGCTGAGACTCTTTCTCTATGTTGAATACTTGTTATTATGAAGGTGAGCCCGGAAATTGTCTTGACCCCTGCTTCATTCCAGAGGTGTTGTTGGATATTATGGTGTATTTATGCTATAGGCTTGCCTCTTTTATGCTTTTATGAATATCAAGATTTCTCTTAGTCCTATTTCCCTTTTATTATATCTCTTGTATATGTTTATTTACTTCCATAACGAAGGGTCTGTGCAAGTTATGATTAAGAGGCTTGTTTGGGTTGTCTCTAGACTTCTCATTCGCCATGTCACGTCTAAGCCCTAGGCTTCGATCGTGACAAGCTTGGTATCAGAGCACTAGGTTGTCAATGTTCCTCAGAAATCCAACACACCGAATCGGCTAGAGTCTTATTCATGGTTGTGAAGTGCATCATAACTATGAATGGGAGGCTATGAGGAGTTGTAGGAAATGTTTCACTTCTTCATGGTCTATATTGTGTTTAGGTGTAACTACAAGGCTTTTCCCCTAATGAATACTCTTGTTTCCTTATAGATCATGTCGATTAAAAGGGGAAGAATAAGGAGAGCCCATACTCTCGAGGAGCAACCGGCCCCTCGCTCCTCAAGCTCCTCAAGATAGAGTGGTAACCTAAGAAGAGTTTTGAGATGCTATCACAATGTTAGCTCGTGCTATGACCAACCAAATAAACAAAAGGGCTCCTCAAGATGGAGGGGCAGCTCAAGAAGAGTTTCGAGATGCTATCAAAATTTTGGCCCATGCTATGACCAACCAAATGAACTAAGGGGCCCAAGCCCCTCATGCTCCCACTCTAGCCTCTAGGGTGAGGGATTTCACAAGAATAAACCCACCAAAATTCCATGGATCTAAGCCGGAAGAGGATCCCTAAGAGTCATCAATGAGGTGTATAAAGTACTTTCTATCATGTGGGTTAATTCGAAAGAGAACACTGAGTTACCGGCCCACCAACTCAAAGGTGTGGCCCAAATTTGCTTCACCCAATAGAAGTTGTAGAGGAAAGATGATGACATTATTTTGTGGGAGGAGTTCAAAGATACATTACTCAATTGGTTCTTTCATATTGAGCTAAGAGAAGCTAAGATGATGGAGTTAATGAACCTTAAGCGGGGTGCCATGAGTGTGAGGGAGTATGCCGTCGAGTTCAAAAAGTTTTCCAAGTATGCTCCACACTTGATGGCTGACCCTAAAGCTAGAATGAACAAATTTATGTTGGGTGTGTCTGACGTGGTTAATGAGGAGTGTCGTACTGCCATGATACTGAGTGATATAGGTTTGTTCCGTCTCATGACATATGTCAAGCAACTAGGGGGGAAAAGCTTAGAAAAAGAAGAAGTGGTGAGTCCAAGAGGGCTTGTTTTGAAGGTAGTTTCCAAGGTACAAGGGTGGATAGTTTCCTCAAGGCCACAAGTTCCAAGGCCAAGGGTAATCCAATGCTTCTAACAAAAGATTTTCCAATGATAGGGTGTCTAACCCAAGATTCCAAGGTGATAATGGAGAAATGACAAATCCTAGACGCCTAAGGTGTGAAAGAAACCATAGTGGCCCATGCTTGACAAATTCTAATGCTTGGTTTGGTTGTCATGAAGTGGATCACAAGGTTATTAATTATCCTCATACTCAAAACAAAGGTAGAGATGGTCGTCCATAAGGCCAAGGTGCTAATGTGAGTCTAAGGGCAAATGGAGGCCAACAAGGGGGTGCTCCAACGAAAAATAGATTTTATGCTCTTCAAGAAAGGCAAGGGTGGATGATGTACCCAATGTCGTCATCGATATGTTAAAAGTTTTTTATTTTGATATGTATGCATTGATAAATCCGGGTGCCACTCTTTGTTTCATTGCTCTTTTTGTTGCCAAAAAGCTTCATATGAGTCTCGAATTATTGTATGAACCATATGAAGTATCTATCCTCATTGGTGAGTCAATTGTTGCTAAAAGTGTCTATAAAAATTATCCCATGTGTATATTGCATAAAGTCTTGCGTTGTGATTTTGTTGAATTAGATATGGTGGATTATCATGTCATTCTTGGAATGTATTGGTTGCAAGCATGTTATGATTCTATTGATTGTAGAACCTGTAGGGTTAAATTCCAATTCCCTAATGAGCCAGTCCTTGAGTGAAAAAGTCGTGATGTGGTGGTGAAGGGTAGATTCATCTCTTGTCTTAAAGGCTAAAAGTTGATTTCTAAGGGTTTCCTTTATCATCCTGTCAGGGTTAGGGATGTTGAGTCTAAAGTCCTTCTTATTAAGTCGGTTTCGGTGGTTAATAAGTTTCTTGATGTCTTTCCCGATGAGCTTCTCGGTGTTCCTTCCAAAAGGGAAATAGACTTTGGTATAGACCTTCTTCCCAATACTTAACCAATTCCCATTCCCCTTTACCGTATGGCCCCGGTGAAATTGAAAGAGTTGAAGGATTAATTAAAAGATTTGTTGGTAAAGGGTTTCATAAGGCCTAGTAAGTCACCTTGAGGTGCACTGGTGTTATTTGCAAAGAAGAAGGATGGTTCTCTTCGAATATTCGTTGATTATTGACAACATAATAGGGTTACCATAAAGAACAATTACCCTATACCAAGGATTAATGACCATTTTGATCAACTACAAGGGGCTAGTCACTTTTCTATGATTGATCTTTGGTCCGGGTACCACCAAGTAAAGGTGAGGGAGAGTGATATTCCCAAGATGGCTTTCCAAACTAGGTATGAGCACTTTGAGTTTGTGGTTATGTCCTTTAGATTGACTAATACGCTGGCTATATTTATAGATCTCATGAATAGGGTCTCTAAACCCTACCTTGACATGTTTGTAGTAGGTTTTATTGATAATATATTGATTTATTCCTGAAGTGAGGAAGAGAATGTGAAATACGTGCTACAAATCTTAAGAGAAGAGAGGTTGTATGCTAAATATGAAAAATGTGAATTTTGGTTGAAAGAGGTTGCTTTTCTATGGCATGTGGTGTCAGGTGATTGCGTTAAGGTGGATCTTAAGAAGGCGGAGGTGATTAGAAATTGGCCAAGACCCTTGAGTCAGTCAGATATTAGGAGTTTCTTGGCTTTGGGGGGTTACTACCTGACGTTTCTAAATGGTTTGTATTCTATTGCTTCTCCTATGACAAAGTTGACCAAAAGAAGACAAAATTCATGTGGACTAATGAATATGAAAGAAGTTTTCAAACTTTGAAAGATAAGCTTATTTTCGCTCATATCTTGGCTCTACTGAAAGGGTAGGAAGGGTTAACTTGAGACAAAGAAGGTTGTTAGAGCTCCTTAAAGATTATGATATGAGCGTGCATTATAACCCCGGCAAAGCTAACATTGTGGCCGATGCTCTAATGTAGAGTGTCCACGGGTAGTCTAGCTCATATTGATGATGGTGGTAAGAGGTGGCTAGAGAAGTTCACTGGTTGGCTAGATTAGGGGTTAGGTTGTATAAAGTTAAGAATTGTGGTGTAGTAGTTGTTGATGGTTCTAAATCTTCTTTGATTAAGGAAGTAAAGTCAAAACAAGATCTTGACCCCCACTTTGGTTGAGTTGAAGGCCTTGGTGAAAGATGATAAAATGGATGTTTTCTCCCAAGAGGGAGATGGTGCCCGTAGGTACCAAGGTAGGTTTTGTATGCCTAATGTTGATGACTTAAGGGAGTTGATCTTGAAGGAGGACCATAATTCATCTTATTCTATTCACCTAGGTTTTACAAAGATGTATAGAGACTTGAGACAGATGTATCGATGGGGTGGTATGGAGAGAGAAATTTCTATGTTCATATCCGGATATCACAATTACCAACAAGTGAAGGTCGAACACCAAAGGTCGAGTACCCTATCCCAAGACATGGAGATTCCTACTTGGAAGTGGAAAGAGGTCAACATGGATTTTGTGGTTGGGTTGCCTAAGACTAGGAGACACATTGACTCTTTTTGGGTTGTTAAGGATAGAATGACAAAGTTGGCTCACTTTCTACCAGTCAAAACCACGTATGGTGCTGAAGATTATGCCAAGTTATACATGATTTGGTTAGATTACATGGGGTGCCCTTGTCAATCATTTTGAATCGTGGTGCTCAATTCACTTCTAACTTTTAGAGGTCCTTCCAAAGAGGTCTTGGAACCAAGGTTAAGTTTAGCATGACTTTTCACCATCAAATTGATGGTCAAGCTGAGAGGACTATCCAAACTCTTGAGGATATGCTTAGAGCTTATGTTTTCGAGTTTAAGGGTAGTTCGGATGAATTTTTTCCACTCATTGAGTTTGCTTACAACAATAGCTACCACTCAAGCATTGGTATGCTCCTTTTGAAGTTTATATGGTAGGCATTGTAGATCCCCGGTTGGGTGGTTTCAAGTGGGGAAGATGGCTTTGTAGGTCCGGATTTGGTCATAGAGGCCTTGGAAAAGGTAAGGTTGATAAGGGAGAGATTGAAAATAGCCCAAATTAGACAAAAGTCCTACTTTGATGTGAGGAGAAGAGATCTTGAGTTTAAGTTTGGTGATTGGGTTTACTTAAAAGTCTCACCCATAAAGGGTGTAGTCTGGTTTAGGAAGACAGGGAAATTAAGCCCAAGGTTTGTGGGTCCTTTTAAAGTTTTGAGGAGAGTGGGTAAGGTTGCATAGAGTTGGAGTTGCCTATGGAGATGAATATGGTTCATCTGGTCTTTCACGTGTCCATGTTAAGAAAGTGTGTGGGTGACCCAAGTGCTATAGTGCCCTTAGAGGCTATGGGTGTTATAGAGGATAATTTGACCTAAAAAGAGGTCTCGATGGAGATTTTTGCTAGACAAGTGAAGAGGTTGAGAAACAAAAAAGTAGCTTCCGTCAAGGTCCTTTGGAGGAACCAACAAAATGAAAGTGCCACATGGGAAGTTGAGGCGTACATGTGAAAGCGATATCCATATCGCTTCAACTCTACTCAAGTCGAAGGTAATAGTTTAAGTCCCCTACATGATTTCAAGTCTTAAGTATCAGCCCTTATGTCATTTTGCATGCATTCATGTTCATGGTAACAAAGTTTATGGTGATTTTTGACATTCATGTTGAGATTTATGAAAATGATGTTTAAGTGCATTTGTTGCATTCATGTCGTGCTGAGATCTTCATGATTACTTCTCTTATGCATGTTTCTTTGACATGCAAGGGCAAATGTTCCCAAGGGAGAGATATTCAAACACCCCAATAATGTGCTACGAGATTCCCATAATCATAATTTTAATATATCTCAAAATTCATGTGTGATATCAAAAATCTGACTTCATATTCTTGATTAGGGAAAACATTGAGTGGGAAATGTGTATAATCCCGATTTTAGAGAACCCATGGCAAAAAATAATTTTTGCTATTTTCTGATATCCAGAGAGCATCCGCACCTTAGCCGCGATGTGCCAGGGGCGTAGAGCAGTATAATTTTTCCTTCGCATTTGGTCTACATCATAGACTGGATGTGAACCAGTATAACATTTTGCTTAGTTTTTCCTATGCGCCCAAGGGCATTAGGGTCATAGCCCCATGCCCACTAAAATGTGAAATCACCCATACTTAGCCAATTTTCAACTCTATATCTCAAAAAACCCTCTCTCAAACCCCTTTAAGACTCTATCAATTCTCTCATTCCAATCTAGGGATCTCAAGCTCAATTTTGGAACTCAAGAATTCATTTTAGGCCCTAAGACTACTTCAAGTTCACCTCAAAGAATTCAAGGTTTAAGGTATATGGGTTTCATCCATTGGGTCCTTTCACCCATGGAGCCCAACCTTCCTTTTTCATGAAAATTGCATGTTTTCAAGTTGTATTACCTATGGGTATCTTTTATTATGAGTTATGAGCATAAGTTATGCTGGGGTTTTATGAAATATTGATTGACTATGCATGCTATCTATTTTAAGTTTATAGCATGATTTGATTATATTTATTAGGACTATGCATGTTTTGAGCTATGAACTTATGCTTTATCAATATATCTTGTAATGGATTTCAAGGTACCCAAAATAAGGGTTTTACTATATGTTGGCAAGTTGAATTGCATTGAGTTTACTCATCTTATTTCACTCTCGAATTGCATGACTTTGAACTAGTATCATGAACCCTCCAAGTGTTTGATAAAATGTCATGACAAGAATTCTTAAGCCATAGATGGGCTATTGCAAGCTTTTACATATCAAATGATTTCAAGATGATTGTGGGCTTTCAAGCATGTATTAGATATATGAAATATTTATGATTTTATAAGTTACAAGTTAATCCCTATTTCACGATCTTCACCTCTTGTGAGCCATTCATGTTAAAGCAAGGGTTCATGCATGATTATGATCTACTCTCGTATTCAAGTGATAAATAGGGGTCAAGCATGTTTCAAGAGCTACTCATGTCATGTTTCCATGTTTCTTACAAGTTATAAAAGTTATGATTACTTTAAGTATTCTATGGGGTTTGACTTAGCATCGATTAAGGCTTAAGATGGGGGCTCTACTCAAGGGGTCTTTATATAAAATCTTTAGTCTCTAAACTATGTGCCACCATAGGATTATTATTATTACCCTTGCTATACTAGTGGATCCATCTAATCATTGTATCATGTTTGGTTTGCCTTGGCAAGTAGAACACACTTAGTCGAGGGGTGTCATGTGTTGGATTCCAAGTTGTAGTTACTTGGGCTAGTTGTAGTTAATAGTTGATTCAAAGATTTGGTGAATTCTAAATTCCGAGGATAATATCTACTTATTTCATGATATGTTGAGACTCTTTCTGTATGTTGAATACTTGTTATTATAAGGGTGAGCCCGAAAAGTGTCTTGGCACCCGATCTATTCTATGTTAAAGGTGTTGTTAGATATTATGGTGTATTTGTACTATGAGCTTGACTCTTCTATGCTTTTATGAATATCAAGATTTCCCTTAGTCCCGTTTCCCTTTTATTATATCTCTTGTATATGTTTATTTTACTTTTACAACCAAGGATGTATATATGTTGTGCTCAAGATGCTTGTTTGGGTTATCTCCAGACTTCTTATTCGCCGTGTCACATCTAAACACTAGGCTTGGGTCTTGACAAATTACTTGTATCATGAGTCTTGTGGTTGTGTTATAAATGGTAGTAGTAGTCATTATTGAGTGATGGGGCCCTATGATGGATGGATGATGACCATCCTAAGGGTATTCGTCAAATTGAGTCTTATCTTTTTGTGTCGATAGTTGTACAAACAAGCATTGTATGTCCAGCATGCGAACCTAGATTACTATTACTTGAATTCCTAGTAATCTAATGCTTGAACCTTGTAAGTCACAAATGTATATGTGCTTAATTTTGAATTCATGTGAATAATGTAATGATGATTCTAGTGTTAGCCTTATGATGAAAGTGTGCCAGGAGGCGATTGACTGTATTTGTCAGAACTTGCCCAGTATGTAGATTAGACTTTATAGGAATTGGTTTTAGAGGAAAGGACCTAGACAATTCTTTTGTAGCCCAACACTATTAAGCTTTGTATCCACCTAATGAAATCATCCTTAGTTAGCCCTTTCAAGCTTTAGCCTTTTTCTTTAGTTAGCCACATTTCAAGCCGATCCCTTTTCTTTGATTTTTAACCGTGTTTGATCCCAATTCCTAAGCACTTTAGCACGATATGTCAGAGAGAAGGGAACTTAAATGGACACCTAAAGGATAAGTGGTAGTGTAGTTGATAAGAGAAATTAGAAAAAATTTTAGTCCAAACTAGTGCTGGTCCACAACCAGTGTGCATCGCGGACCAATCGCATAGTGCTACTGTTCAGATAAAAAAAAAAAGAAAAAAATTATGTAAATATTATATAGTGTTTGAGGTTTTTATGTTGTATAGATGCAATAAAGGGTGTTGAATTAGGGAGGATTGAAAGTGATGGAGTAGAAGAAGTGTAGTGTAAGCTATGAGCGCTTGGGAACTAAACCATGTCAGTTATATCCATAAAAGTACCCCACTAGCCCTTAGACTACATTACAACCAAATAAAAGACCTATGTGATCCTTTGAGGAAGATTCTAACTAGGTTGAAGTCATAAATTAAGGGCAAGCCTATGGAAACTAGAAGTAACACAAGACACCATTTGGGGGAGAGAGAGAGAGAGTTGATTGTGTAGCCATTTTTAATCTTTTGTCTAGGTTCTTAGTGGTTTACATGAGTAATTCTTGTGGTTAGGGCACATGAACATCAAAGGTTGGCAACTAGATAAGCTCTTAACTATTCTGCATGAATCCGCATTTATACACGAATGCTTGATGCAAGTTAATGATACTAAGGGTCTGGAAAAGTATTTACCATGGTTCAAAAGTCTCGGTCATATCAAGTTCATTGTACATACTTCCAAGGTAGTTGCATACATGTGTCTTGATTTTCTTGAGGAAGGAAAAAGCTCTATGTGTGGGGTGGCGATTTAGGCATATTTATACGCTGAATTAGCCAAAAACAGTACCCATAAATAGAGCCTAGTTAGAGGGTAAATCCATAGAGTCTAGGTGTTTTTAGTTTGATTTCTCTTCTTTTGCTAATTTAGGGCCAAGTGTGCAGTTTGGTTGTTATTTTTCTAGTTTTGATTGAATTATGCTAGTTCGGAATCACACTCGGATAGTATTCTATGGGGTTTGACTTAGCATCGATTAAGGCTTAAGATGGGGGCTCTACTCAAGGGGTCCGGAATCACACTCGGATCTGGAAGAAGAACACAACCAGGAATTTTAGAGAAGAAAAGTCAGTTAACTCAGCAAAAATACACAACTGTGCATCGCAGACCTGGGGAAAAGCTGTGCAAGCTAAAAAGGAAGAGAAAAAAAGGCACGAAGCAAGAAAAAGAGCACAATCTGCATTGCGAACTTGTGCAAAGATATGGCAAATTAGTCCAATTAATAAATTATGCAAAATTCTGCTCAAGATAGGCAGTCCGCATCGCAAACTTGATGGATGCATAGGAAAAAATTTGTAACACCCCAATTTTTTTTAGCTAAGATTGAGTCATCCTTCATATGATATAGGATTTTAATTGATAATACTTAATTGAGCATAGATGTTAAAGCTAATTTCTTAGTGTGGGAATAGAATTGGAGATGATATAAGGTTGCGGTACTAATGTAAGATTTTATAAAAAGTTAGATGGACCAATGACTTTTAGGTTATTTATATATGCTATGATCAATTCCTAAGTATTTAAATTATATTATATATGATTTAGTCATAAGGGATCTTTTACATCAAGCCAAGTCCAAAGAACTTCTAGCAACTAAGTTTTCGTATGAGTCAATAGAAGGGTCAACTTCAAATGATCATATCTCCTAATGTATAGTGATTTATATGACCCATAATATAATACATCAAAGATATTTGAATTAGCTTTCTAATTCATCCAATTTTGCCTTAATCAGAGTTTCAAGTAGAAAACTATGACCATTTTAGTGAAGGAGTGTCGAGTTGTCTGAAGGTCCGCGATCGAAGTGCATCGCGGACCAAACGTGGACCCTCACTGGATAAGCAATGACTTTTTTTTCTTTTTATTTTGATGGTACTTTCATCCTAAAACCTTTTTGTCATGACCCAAGCCTAGGGCCTAGACGTGACTGGTGAATAGGGAACCCGAAGGGAACCCAAACTACCCTGGTAGCATATCATTACACATCCTCGGTCGGGAAAGCAATTAAAATACATTTGAAGAATGGAAATAAGGGCAAAGGGCCAAATGGAGAACTTGTCATAGCATAGGATCAAGAGATAATAGAATCAACTCATAGCATAAATACACAGCTTTGTCCAACGACACCTCTACTACATAGATAAGAACGGGTGCCAAGACATATAACCAGGCTCACCCTCATAGTCAACAAGATCAATACATCAAGGACAATAATGTCTTATACATTGCAAGAGTTCATAAACTAGGTCCCTAGAATGGAGGACTCACCAACTATCTTGAGAAGGTCGTACTAGCCACGTGGAGGAGGATGCTCAAGAGGGACTCCTATTCCTACATGGTGATATCATGTAGGTAAAAGTATGTGTTAGTACGTTTGAATATACTAAGTATGTAGGATGCAATGCTATAAGAGATAGGCATTATAATCAAAATGCATAATAATAGGCAATAGGCATAATATAAC
>DF357374.1:188856-216943 GCA_000787875.1 Solanum virginianum | reverse complement strand
AACAAAAACAAAAATACCTTGTGTCTTGCTCTTTTCCTAGGGAAATAAAGAGAATAGATGAGACAGAAAGTTACACTCTCGATGGTATAAGGAACTCTTTAATTCGACAAGAAGATAGCATAATATTCAGCCTTGTGGAGAGAGCTCAGTACTGTTTCAATGCAGCGACATATGACCCTGATGTTTTTGGGATGGATGGGTTTCATGGCTCTTTGGTTGAGTATATTGTCAAAGAAACTGAAATGCTTCATGCGAAGGTACTTTCATCCTAACCTTGCATGGATAAAAATATCTTTGCTTTACATATTTTTCTGATGGATAGTTTTACAGGTTGGAAGATATACGAGCCCTGATGAGCACCCGTTCTTCCCAAAAGAATTACCTGAGCCAATGTTGCCACCCATGCAGTACCCAAAGGTGAAGTTTCCATTGCAATGTATTCTGCTTATGTTTTTTAATATTAAACACGCATAGGCCAATACCTTGATAATCCATTAAGTTCCTGAATAACCGAAGGAATTTGATAACGCATATACACGTCTCTATTTTCTATATTGTAATCATCAGACATTTAATATCTAGAATGGTATGCTGGATGCTAAATATATGCTTTGAAAAGCTAGGGAAATTTGTTTCCTAAGTATGTCCAGAGTGTACAGACCAAGAAACGAATGATTTACCTGTTCTCTATGTAGGTATTGTGTTGGGTCCTATTCAGTGAAAGGACATGTACAGTTGACTTGGATTTTCTGCTTCAGTTATAGGATCATGAGTTGTGTACCCTTTTCCTGCATTTTTATCGAAAGTTTCATTCTTATTTAGGTCATCCACTCATGAGTAAACTTTTTAATTTATTTGTAAAGGTTCTGCACTCAGCTGCTGAATCAATAAATATCAATGTCACAATATGGGATATGTACTTCAAGAAACTTCTCCCAAGATTAGTAAAAGAAGGCAATGATGATAATTTTGGATCTACAGCAGTTTGTGATACCATTTGCTTGCAGGTATGTGTTTCTTTAAGTACCTTCTCGTCATAAGAATTGGCTTGAGATTTGGCACTGGAACTTCTATTGCTTTTCATGGCTCTTCTTGTTGACATATTATATATTTGCAACTTCATGCTGTCCCTTATACAGCACCAATACTTTTGCTTTATGAAGTCCTTTCTTTAGACCAAAACATCAACACAACTCTTCTTATTTGTTAGTTGGTTCATTGAAGTTGCCTTAAAGGCTCTGTGGAATCTTCTCTCAGAATTGCCAATGTCTGTAAGACAATAGGAACCATCTTGTGAAGAAAATGAACTCAAGGCTTTGGAAATAAGTGTTAATGTGGTGATGCTTTAAGAAGAATCTAATCCATCCCTTTACAACAACTTCTCGAAATTATGTCAGTTTTGATTCCAGATACATCATCAATACTTCCTCCGTCCCATATTATAAGGGCATCTTTCTATAAATATTTGTCCCATATTATAAGGGCACTTACTAAATTAAGATAGAATTAATTATTTTTTTCCCATTTTTACCCCCACCATTAATTAGTGTATTAACGATTTTTCTAACTTAATTTAATGTACATTGATATGAAGGATAAAATGGTAAAGTCTACTAATGTATTAATGATTTCTTAATAACCATGTAAAATGAAAAGTGCCCTTATATTATGGGACGGAGGTAGTGGCTTCTTATCTTCCCTCCCTTTGACACTGTGTTTCTCTTCAGTTCCTGTTTATTCAATGGATCTTTGTTACAAGTGAATTACCAAAGCTATTTTTTTCTGAGAAATCTGTGCATGTACATGGTTAGAACTTGGAAGCCTAGATTTTTCTTTGTCCTGTCCTCATGGCCAGTATATGTGTACCTCAACTATATCATTGGGTTTTCTCATCTTCCCAGTGTTTATATTTTGGTGACTACGCATCAAAGCTTAGGCAGATTAAAAGAAATCACCTATTCTTTTTTGGCTTCTGCTATACACCCAAATCCTTGTTTCCCATGTGCCAGATAATCATTGACAGTCCATATCCAATTAACCCTCTAGCAAGCCTTTTTTTCCCTTCTTCAATCATCTCAACCATGTTTCCTGTTTCTGTTTCTCTTTCTTTTTATCCTATTTTGGTATGGTATGGTGCTAAGGAGATGAGGAGTGAGGCATGGTATTCTTGTCCAATTTGGGTGATTCGTTTAAAGTCGGCGAGGGTTTTATTTGGTGAAGGAACTAAAATCTTCCATGGATGCATTACACCCATTAGAAGTGGGAGCAGAGGTTCTTGTAGTTGGATACTACTAGAGATAAAAGAGATTGGAAGAGGTTGACTTGTACGTTAGCATTGACTGTGGGGGGTGGGGGAGGGAGAGAAAGATGGGTGGCTAAGATATCTATGGAGACTGGATCAAGGAACAAATAGTTTCCTACATAAAAGGTTCATTATTTTTGCCGGTACTACTAATAAACAAAAACAAAAATACCTGGTGGAATCTCACAAGTGGCGTTTGGGGAGGGTAAAAATGTACGCATACCTTAGACTACCTCATAGAGATAGAGAGGCTATTTTCCGAAAGACCCTCATCTCAAAAATATCATCCACAAAAGCAGAAAATACTAGATATGAAACAAAACAACTAAAGTAGAAAGCAAATGATAATTCATAAAGATAATAAAATAACAAATAAATGAAGGACAATAACAACATAATATATAAAGATACAACTACCTCTACTACCCTACTATATCCAAGGCCAAACATCATCCTACCCTACTAACCGTCTAACCTTCTACCCTAATACGCGACCGCCACTCTATTCTATCTAAGGTCATGTCCTCGGTGATACGAAGCTGCGCCATATTTTGTCTAATTACCTCCCCAAATACTTTTTTAGTCTACCTCTACCCCTCCGCGTGACCCCTAAATCCAACCTCTCGCACCTCCTAACGGGAGCATCAACACCTCTTGTCTGTATATGTCCAAACCATCGCAGTCTGGCTTCTCTCATTCTGTCTGCCGTGGAAGCCACCCCTAACTTCCCCTGAATGATCTCATTCCTAATCTTATCCCCCAGTATGTCCACCCATTCATCTCAACATTCTCATCTCCCCGACCTGCATCTGCATCTTCTGAACATGCAGTACTACTAATGGTTGTACATAGATTACTATTTACAATACAAAAAGTAATGTTGCCATCTTTAAAAATGTGTAGTGAGCTAGGTGAAAATTTTGATTGAGATATACTCATTCGCCCACATTTAATCTAAATATCATGCAAAGCAATCAAGCAAGCATCTACCCTCAATCTCAACCTCCCATAAAATTCGAAGAAAAGAATCTGTGCAAAATACTTTTTATTGAGTCTCAACAGTTAAAGTTTACAGTTTTTCATCAGAAGGTCTGGTATTGGTTTGAATTCGCTTTGTTTCTCAAGTCTACTTTGTAAAGTGGAATTTTGGTGATTGTTTCAATTAAATGATGAAAAAGGAGGGATTAGAGAATTGGCAAGACATTTCAACTGAGGATTAGAGAACGTGTTATAAGAATGAGTGATATGGGCAACACAGTCTAAGTTTTCGCTGGAACTGGGATAAAGAATCAGGCGAGCTAATAAGATGTTGATAGTAAGGGATGAGCATTGGGTATTCAAAGTCAAAACATTGCTAAATTTTTTTGCTGGGAAAAAAAATTAATTTGAACAAGTGAAATCATAGAGGAATAATGACTCAGTCCCTGCCTACAGCTGGTCTTATATGACAACCGAGTTAATAGATATGTATAGGATTTCCTATGATCTATTGTTGGCAAGGAGGGCAGCTAATCTGAGGATTGATTCTGGAAATTTTTGTTTCTTTGATTTGTGGCCCCTAGACTGCTTTTGCATTCTTTAGTGTGAATGTTGACATGAAATTATATTAACATTAGTGATCACGAACTGTTATATAGTGACTTACCTAATATGCCAATTTCATAATTTCCATTGATAATTGGAAAGGAGAGACTAAAAAGAAAAGGGCACCAAGGAATTGCCTTGAGATTATCCTGCCAGTGTTCTTATCTGAAAACATTTTTCTGTGCACTGCCTTAGAGTTTGCAGTTGTACTTGGTGTACTGATTGCTGGAACCTAATATGCAGACCTTGTCAAAGAGAATTCATTATGGGAAATTTGTTGCCGAAGCAAAATTTCGAGCCTCACCAGATGTCTATAAGGCTGCTATAAAAGCACAGGTAATGCATTTCATGATTTTGCCCCCTTTTGTCCAAGGAAATCGCTTAATTATTTTCTGCTGAAGAGAGTGAATCCAGCTTAATTTCTCTGCTTCACGAATTGTGTTAAAGACCACTTATACTTGATATCTCGTGATGGCTATCATTCTCCAGGACAGAAACGGACTGATGGATTTACTGACCTACCCTACTGTTGAAGAGGCTATCAAAAATAGAGTAGAAATGAAAACCAAAACTTATGGACAGGAACTGAACTTCAATGGACCGGCAAATGTAGGTGACCCTGTGTACAAAATAAAACCATCCCTAGTTGCTGAATTATATGGGGACTGGATCATGCCATTGACAAAGGAAGTTCAAGTTGAGTATCTTCTGAGACGACTGGATTAGGAAACCAAAAACATCCGATGGAAGTCATTAGCATTGAATTATTGCGCAAATATTATATTGTTCCACCATATGCCTATATATATGAGGTGGGACTCAGTTTCTTATAGTGATTTCTGGCATTGTAAATGAACATTGAGGTGGTAAAGAACTAAATTGTGATTCTTCGCCTGAGAATATGTCGATAACTTGTTGTAATTTATGATTTTTAAGTCCTTGAGAATGTGCAAGAGCTATAGTTCTGAGTAATGAACATTGTAAGCTGGTCTTTTCCAATGAATTTCCATGTTGTTTCTGTCAGTGCAGCTTTTTTTTCAGTGTGCTTTTCCAGATTTGTTTAAAGTTTTCATATTCTTTGACTGCTACCAGATAAACTGATCTGTTTTTACCAAGGAATTGCTATTTGATGTTGATGACTTTGTAAGTCTCCAAAAGCCAATAATAGTTTGCATCTGTCTTTAGCTGGACTGAGGTGTCAAATTTATCTATAATCTCATGTAAAATTGCTCCTTATATTAAAGGGCGATCAATTGAACATTTTCATCAAAAAAATTATACTCCATCTGTCTCATATTAACTGAATTTGTGAGATAATGCACACATATTAAGAAAAATATTTATTAATAAAATTTACACCATTCTTTTCACTATTGCCTTTTGTGAAATCATAAATATGTAGTGTAATTTATCTCCTAAAAAAATATAGAACTTTAATAAATGAAAGGGCAAATATGAAAAAAAGTTTCAAATTTTTTTTTTAACTTTGAACAATTCATCTATTTTAAACAATAAAAAAATTAAAAAATTTAATTAATTTGAAACAAAAAAAGTATTAAATTATAGATTATATTAAAATTTCCTTTTTATATGTGGTATATATTAAAATCTTAAATATCTTTAACAAAATTTTAGTTCAGTCACTGATTCCTATTTCCTCATATATGTTTTTATCAAACTTTGATTGCATGAGTCGAAACGGTGGTCTTACTAGAAAAGCGACTTCTATATAATTATTTTTATTTTCATTTTTGAGAAAAGTTTGAAATATTATTTTACTAGTATATATTTGCAATATCTATATTTATTATTCATGTGCTGAGCGCGTCACTCTGATTTTTTCAAGTTCAATTGCGTGATATATTTTTGCATATGAAATCATAAAATAAAAAAAGTAATTGTAGTTGTGAAATTTGTGTTTTTTTTTAAAAAGAATTTATTGTAAAGCAAAAAAAAAAAAAAAAACTAATGGAAATAAAAGATTTTTTTGACATCTCTGTCTGGTGTGTTTCATTTTTTCAACATATGAAATTTCTATACACTGATTATAATGTTTTTGAAAAAGTCAACTACAGATGAATCTCAACAGTAAAATTGTGTCGGTTATATTAATTTTTTTTTAAACAATATGATTCTTATAAAGATAAACAGCATTAGTATTGTATTAAAAAAATGTACCACTTTTTATTAAATACAATTTAATTTCATCTATTGGTATTTTAAGGAAACTTATTTGTCTTGTCTAACTTATTGATTACAAAAAGCTACTTGTCCATTTTCCATATCTCAAACTTGCTCGAGGATCTATAATTAGTGTTAACTATATATTAATAATCTAAAAATTAGTTATATTGAGAGATTAAATTACTCGCTTTGTCCTAACTATAAGTAACCAAACGATTCCCAAGTGCTTAAGCTATCTTATTTGTATAAAAACGTCCAACATTTTCAATGAATTTATTCAAAATTTGATTAAAAGGTGGTAATAATATACAGGCCGTATCCTATGAATGCCTCTGACAAATGAGCTGTAAGTTTGAACATTGCCTTTAACTTAATTGTATGTTACTCCACCACTTCATCAATTAATCCTATTTTCTCTCGCTATTATTCTCCCTCTCCATCTTTACTTTTTTCGTATTAATTTGACACATAAACTAAAAAATAATAAATAATAAAATAATATTTTATTTTTTAAATATAATAAATACTCTTGAAAAATATAATAAGAAAATAATGATGATAAATTAGAAATAAGTATTTTTTTAGTTCACAACAAAAAAAAAATACTTAAAAATTATTTTTATAAATACAGTTACAGTTCAGTAAAGTTTGAACTATAAATAGGGTCGTCCACATGTTATCTCTCAAAAAGAAGGAACAGCTTAGCTAAGAACTCTAGAGGGTGCGGGAGTACATTACTGTAGCTATGGAGGTGGTCAGAAGGAGCTATGGTTGGCCAACAATGGCGGTGGTGCTAATATGCGCCTTGCTCGTGATGCTACCTCAAGTATACTCGGTTCGCTACATTGTGGGATCGAGATTCGGGTGGACTAACACTGTCAATTACACCGAGTGGGTTAAGGGCAAACATTTCTACAATGGCGACTGGCTATGTAAGCTCTAGATCTACTCTTCCTTCAGCTCTTTCTTAAGATTTTACTCTTCTTAGCGTACTTATACTAATGCCTTCCTTTATTAGAAATTAGTCTAATATACCTTGAGGTTTTTGTTCGGATTTAGTGTAAATAACTAATTGGAGCTCGCGGACGTAGTTTTCTCGTAAAGCTCTTCGGTTTACTGGATGGTCATTTATTTGGTTACTGCTTTTGAGTAGATGGTCTATTTAATTTACTCTAATTATTAGTAGGAGTAACTTTCTGAAGTTTCAATTGACTTGATGTTTCTAGATAGTGAAGGTCTGGTGGAAATTGTGTTTTTCTGTGAACGAGTGAATTATTGGCTAAAATCATCAATCTTCTGTGTCCTTCAGATCTATGTTTTTAGCTTGTATTTAGAATGGCATTACTCTGTTTATACCTAATTTGAGTGATGGAGTTTCCAGCTGGGTCATTTTCTGAGCTGAAAGTTTGAAGTTTCCCTTATTTTATGACTACTTTTAGCACTGGAAAAGGCAGCTTCTTCATAAAGACAATTGTGTTACAATTGAAATTTACTCTTGTGCTTTTCTTTTTTGGGGTTTTATCTAAAATCTAATCTCACAAATATCCCTACAGTTTTAGTGTTTTACAATGAGTTAAAGCATCATGTTAGGTTTCTTGGCATTTCATTATTCTAGTTGCGATATCACCATTCTTCAAACATCGTAACGTTCTCTTTTGGATTTACATTTGCCCCCTGGCATTTCCTTTATGCTTTTTGTTTTTACATCAAGAATATTCCTTTTATTTCTCATAACAAAAAAAAGTTTCGCTATCACCAAATTCCTGCTCTTCACTATCATTGGTTTTGTGTAACTGTGGAGATGGCTAAGCAACTTCACCATGGATCTCAAACTTGTCTTTTTCATTTCTAAATTGCATGATCTCAGAAAGATTAGCTGTTATGTGAGCCATAGATTAAACAAATTGTTTTAAGCTTGGTGTCATTAGAAGGGTAAATCCTGATTTTTTCCTGGTGACTGTAATATCCTAGTCATTACTCTCAACTGTTTTTGGTTGGTTCTGCAGTTCAAGCAACTACTTTTGTCCGATATTAAATACTTGTAATAATGGATTTGGTAGGACATTATAGCTAATGAAACAAGAAATATGGCATTGGATAAGACAACAATTCCAGCCACTTGATTAGGTGTCACCCTCATGGCTGATCCTGTCCAGAATCATCCAGTTGTTTGTAGGGACGAACATGTTTGTCACAGTATTGATACCAGCTAATGCTGGACAAGCCTTGCTAGTTGTTCTAATCTAATTTAGCACATAACGTGTAGTCTAGTGAAGAAATAATTCTATCATTTTCAAATGGCTTCTATGATGTATATGTGTGTACTTATGCATATTCATTTGTAACGTGTGCTGATTGCTATGCTTATCTCACTTCACAATAACTTAAAGACACATCACAAGTTACTCAGAGTGTATGCGTAGGAAACTCTTAGTTTGTTGAATGTAAAGATATCTTCAGTTATTTGTCGCTGTTAAGTAACTCCTCTCCTACCCCAGTTTTTGTGTATGATAGGAACCAGATGAATGTGCTTGAGCTAAACAAGACAGACTATGAGACCTGCAATACTGATCATCCACTCCACAATTGGACCACCGGAGCAGGAAGGGACGTTGTTCCACTTAATGTGACTAAGACCTACTATTTCGCTAGTGGCAAAGGATACTGCTATGGAGGTATGAAAGTGGCCATTCATGTTGAAAAGGCACCTCCACCACCAAAAGCTGCTCCAGTACACAGCGGTTCAACAAATTTGCTCACCTCATTGAAAGGACAGATATTGATACCAGCTCTTTTCGCAACTGCTGCTGTGTGGGATGCATTTCTTCTGCTCTGGTAGGAATGGTTAATTGACCGTAACTCTCGGATGCTTCAGTTAATTAGTTAAACCAAGTGTCAAGAAAGTGTTTAGTTTTGTCTTTCGTGTGTTTGTATTTTCTTTTTCTTGAAAGTTACCTTTTTTTTTTTTTTCCTTTCTGCCCACTACTGCCATCCATCATTTGACCTGAAAATCAATTTTTTATTTCAGATCAAATTGATAGGGTTCATTTGAAAAATTTGTTTATTTATGTTCTTACCTAAACAAGTTTACAATTGTTTCATTGGAGAAATTAATTGCGTGGATCAAGGAGACCTTCCATGTTACTCTTTTCATTAATTTGTTGTAAGTAGCTGTCTCGATATTGGAAATTTGAATTTAAAGAGTATTTCCCAAGTTAATCTAAATGTAATATATTTACGTTATGGTCCCCTGCAAAGTAGTTATGAAAAGTCTATCTGCATATTAAAGAGCTCACATTATAGATTGTGATCATTTTGGGCTATACCTAAAAGAGGAAAATAACGAGCGTATGTTTTGTCAATGGGCTCAATTTCTATCTGGCAAAGGGAAATGGTGGCCCCCTTCTGGCCATGTGACTTGATGATTTCGTCTTCACAAGTTTATGACTTTGTCTTAATTAACAGCTGGTTTCAAATAATGTTTCCATGGTTGGGTATTAATTTAGGGTTCAAAAAGTGTAAAAGAGGGATAAAATATTATTTTGTGCCATTTTCTTCTTCAGTGCGTTTGTTTGAGGAACCTTTTCAATATTTCCAACTAATTTTTTCCCTGCAAAACGTAATCTATTTGGTTGGAAACAACTTATCGCTTAGTTATCTTACCATGTACATCAAGTATATGACATAACTTCTTTTTGAACCAGTTTTGGGAACCAACATAAGAGGCTTTGTTAATCGGATAGTAGTTGCTTCTGGGTCTAGTTCTGTATCCAATGGATCGAATGCATTTATGGAGGGGCTATTTGCACTTTTTGTTCTTTTTTGTGCTCATCTCTAAATTTTGTCCCTAGATTTTTAAAGAACTTATGCTTGACTAGATATAAGTTTGATGGCTAAATGGTAAAAATTAAAGATGGATTCATTTGAAGAGGAAAGGATTAAAATAGTCCATTATTTTTGAATTTGAACTCAAAATCATTCATATTTTTTACTTGGAGCTTTAATAGTACACAATGTTTACGAAAAAGTCTAAAAAAGTCAATTATCTTTGAACTTGGACTCAAAATCATCCATATTCTTTTGGGGAACACTAATAATACACAATTTTGGTCATTATCCTTTTTTTTTATTAAATTTTAATAGAATATTTTTTTACTTTAAATGCAAAATATCATTTTCCAATAATCTAAAAAACATGATAAAGTTATTAATAACCAATAAATTTTATAAATTTTTTCACACCAATATATATATATTTTAAAGATATAAATTTTTTATCGTTTATTAAATTTGATCTTGTATTTCATTTGAAGATATAAAAATTAAAATTTCACCATTTATTGAATTTGATTTTGGTGAAATGGTGAAATTATTATATTAAATATTTAATATAATATTTAATATTAATATAGTAAAAGTTAAACTTGATTATAGTAACGTAATATTTTAAATTTAAATTTATACATTTAAAAAGCAGATAAAAAATGATATAAGTTATAATTTTTCTCGTGTTAATATAATGAAAATATATAAGAAAGAGATAAATTTTATGGTGTCGTTTCAGAATGTGCGATATTCTGTTTATTATTTGCATATGGAAGAGGCATTAATAATCATGGTTGATGCTAAGAGTGAAGGAAGTCTCCCCAAATTTTTAAGGACTCACTTTTTTCATCTTATTTTACATATGGAAAAATTATGATCTAAATTAATTTATTAATATTTGTGTAGTTATAAATAATTTCATTAGCAAGAAAATGAGATTTAAAGTTAAATTACTTTTTTAAAAAATGAAAAAGTTACAATTTTTAAATAAATTAAAAAGAAAAGTTCACGATCACATAAATTTATAGGAAATTAATAGGTTAATTTTTTTAAAAAAATATTTTGTGGCTCACATAACTGACACTAACTTTGTGAAGTATTTTTTGTCTCACAAATTAGCGGACCCATAAATTGTTGATCATCCAACTTGTGAGATGAAAATAAACATTCCAAACTAAAAACTAGTGTCAATTGTATGAGACACATACTAAACATTTTCGATTAATTTTGTGATAATTTTCCTCTATTATGCTTTTGAAATGTTAGGGTGAAAAAAGTAGTAGATCTTTATTCATTTATTTATTTTAGAAAACAAGAATTACTTAGAAAATGTGATTGATATTCATTGATTGTTAAGTTACATTCTAATAATACTCCTTTATTCATTTCAATTATGTGTTTTAGTTAACTATTTTATTAGCATGACTTTTCATATAATTTTTAAATATTTGAAATTGTTAACTAGTGTAACTTATAATATTTTTAATATAATTTTAAAATATATAAATTTTATTTCAACAAGTTAAAATTTTTATTTCCTAATTTAATTTGAAGCCTCTTAATAAAGTTTAATTTTAGGTTCCTATTATTCTTGAGCTACCTCTGAGAGTTTACAATAACATATTCGGTGAAATTTGATAAAGTGAGATATAAAAAATATATAGCGTACGCATATTTTATTATTATTTTTGTGAAAATAGAAAAATTATTTCTAAAAACGTACGAGTTTAAATGCTCTCATACTAATATTTGTCTCTATTTGTGTCTTCATCTCAAAAATGAATTCAGACATAATGGAACACGTCTTTTTCAGATTTTTCCTAGAACAATCAACGGTCACACTTCATAATATTTGTATTTTGTCCCTCATGATTTTTCCTCTGGTAAGCACTGCTCCTACACTATTTGATTTGATTAGAATTTAATAAAGAAAGACTTTTAAATTTGTGATCTAAATAATCTTAAATATTTATGATAAATAATTTTTAAAGAATATTTTTTTGGAAGATAAGTGAGTTTCTTACTTATTTTCCAATGTTCTGTAAGTAAACAAGAAAATATTATCTGAAGAACATTTATATGTTATCTAGCAGAATACTATGGAGATAGGATAAGATGGGGGCTGGAAATTTGGGGGTGGTGGGGGTGTTGTTTTTGTATTTTTATTAGGAAAGTCATTTTCCTCTTTTTTAAGAAACTTGTTTTCCTATGGAACATTTTGATCAACCAAACATAAGAACCATATTTTCCTTCATACCAAACACACCTTACATTTCATTTTATTGAGGATAAACGAGAAATTTAATTAATTTTTTTAATTTTAAAAAGATGACATTCATTTTAGAATGAACTAAAATGAAAAATGTGCCAAATAAATTGAAACATAAAAAAAAGGCTATGCTTTTACGCCATGTTATTTATGTGAAAAGAAAAAGAAGTGCATTGACAACTAATTACACATCAGCTGGTACGAGAGATGGAATAACCAAATATATCTGATGGAACTATTTTATACCACCTTTCAATATGGGATAGTTATCCACCATTTTATTACAAAATGATGGACTATAATAATCTCGAAATCAGCTAATATCCCAAATCAAATATGGGATTAACTCAATTTTTTTTTAATTTCGGGATGTTATTCTTATCCCACGTACTAACAATCTCTTGGAATTATAATTTTTGACCCGTATTTTAGTACAACTCATGTCAATACAAGTAACTTTTTGGCTGATCAATGATCCACATACTTATTAACTTAACTCATTTTTTTTCTGTTCAAATTTACTCCAGCCCATCTATTTGACACAATCAATCTCATCAATAAAATCAAAAAAGTTAAATTGGCCAATGAAAATACGATTTTACCGGACGTATTTTAATTTGTGTCCATTTTGATATATGTAGCCTAAATTACCCCCATAAAAAATCTTGTTAAAATATTTTAAAACATTTTTTTAATTAAAGATGTGATATATATAATCATAATAAAGATTTTTTTTAATTCGGTACTTACATAAATTCTAGAAAAACCAAACAAATAAATTACTATAACTTACTAAAAATTAGATTGGTTAAATTATGACCCAGTTATTAACCAATTTTAGCCCAATTAATAATAATCTGCTTGTTTATTAACCTAGTTCATGGGACATATTCAAATTCAACTTAATCCGCTCATTTCATACCGCATTTGAAGCAAACAGCAGAAAAATGCATATTAGGCACTTTTGACTGCTCATTTGGTATGCGTGAGGGTTCACGCAGACTCACCCGATGATTCCTCCCTGTATATATATGGCTGTATCCTCACTGTCAAAATGCACAATATATACTAATCAATCACTATTAATTACTTAACGTATATTACTTTGAATTTGTAGTAATTGTTGCGAATACATACATTTTCTTAAGCAAATTCCAACTTGGGAAAAATATCTACTAGTGCTTTTGCGACAATGAGGTCGGATGGATCTACTGCTGCTGATGAGGGTGATAATGTTGTTAGCATTGATGAAATGCGCGGCAAGTAGACTTGAGAAGGTGGGCGGCAAGTATGGCTGGGGCCAGAATGTTAACTATACCGATTGGGCTGCTCATCGCCATTTTTACGTTGGTGACTGGCTTTGTGAGACTCCTTCACCTTTAATTGCTCTCACTCTATCATGTACTAATCGTGTATAGAAGTTAAACTCCACTTGAATATAATTTTATCTTATAGCTATGGTGTAATTTAACTTGCTATAGAATAAAACTTGCATGATTTTCAGATTACTAATTGTCCTGAATGTAGGTATTAGTTTTGTGGAACAAAACAACACAAATTAGTGGTTGCTGAACTGAACTTGTGCTTTCGTTTCAGATTTTGTGTTTGACAAGCACCATTACAGCGTGCTGGAGGTGAACAAGACGAACTATGAGCAGTGTATTGATCGCGAGTTTATAACAAATATTACAAGGGGTGGGCGAGACGTTTTTCAGCTAACTCAGGCAAGGCCTTATTACTTTATCAGCGGTGGAGGTTACTGCTTTCATGGAATGAAATTGGCTATAAAAGTTGAAGAACCTTTGCCAGTTTCTCCCCCACCTTCTTCGTCAGACAAAACTAATACTTCTCCACCCGGAATAGGCAAACATTTTATTACACCTGTTCTTGCAATTAGCACTCTTGTGTGGACGTTCTTGTTTGCTCAAGCTAGGTTTTCATGACTCCACGACTCTCTGCCGCCTAAGGCAGATCTAGAATTTAACACAGAGACACACATACATATTTTAGGTTTATCTTAATTTTGAACTTGGGAAATTGTTATTATATCAAAGTTTATCAGGGAATTAGCTTTGTTCTGAGTAGATTATGAATCAACTGCTTGGAGATTCTATCTTGTTTTATTTTAATGTGTTAGCCTTTTTGTTTTTGAGCTTGTTCCTTTATCAAGTTTAGGAGTGTTCATGATCATCGGTCAGTTCTCATTTTGGATCAATGTTGAATCCTCCCGACAAATGCTAAATGTTGCATTCTTGGATACTTTTTGAATCTACTCATTAGAATTCCTGATTCTGCCACTACGTTCCCTCATATGCTGCCCTGTTTTATTATTCATGCTACTATTAGATGCACAAATATTATATATACATCAAAACAGGTTACCCAACTTGACCAATTGGGTGCCAGAAGGAAGCCAAGACACACACAAATTGAAAATTATCCCTCCAAGTGATCTAAAATGATGTTTCAAATCATAGAGAAGAACAAAGAGAATAGAAGAAACTACTCTGTTTCATTCAGAAAGGCATAGAATAACTGGAATGGTTTACCTACAAACATCTTTACTGATGCACCAACACCATTAGCAAATAGCAATTCTCTGAAATTCAAAGCTAATAAGATACTTGTGAGATTAATATTCCTGTCTGCACATTATAACTACAACGTACTAAATTACGTTGAATTAGTTAACTTTCATACTACTAACTCTCAAACAAATCAATTGTGCTGCTGCTGCTACTACTGCTTACTGGTTGAAAGTTTGCTGTGCACAGCAACTGCTTGAGAAATTAGGCTAGTAGCATCACTAGAATCTTGAGGAAGCAACGTAATGTTCCCCATCTCGATTATCTTCTCAAACACTTCAACATACTGCTCAGCAACTCTCAAACTAGTAGCATCAGCACCTCCATTTTGGAGAATTGCTCTCAAAACCTCAGTTATTGCACGCGCGGTCGCTTGAGCATTAGCCAAAATAGCTTCAGCTTCTCCTTTAGCTCTATTCACTTGGTCTTTTTTCGCAGCCTCAGACTCCAAAATCACAGCAATTTTCTTCCCATCTGCTATATTTACAGCAGCTTGTCTTTGCCCTTCAGAGATCAGGACTTTTGCCCTTTTCTTACGCTCTGCTTCAGCTTGTTTTTCCATAGCCACTTGAACACCTTCCGGCGGTGTTATATCCTTGATCTCATACCTTAAACACTCCAATCCCCATCAGTACGTAAAGGCCAATTGTTGATTGCATCAAATATGCATCTATTCAATTCAACTCGCTCTTCAAAACTCTTATAACAATGGACAAATATTGTGAATGTTGCATCTTTGAAGGTATTTTTGATTTTTTTTAATTGTATTTTATTTGATGCGTTACGAGAAGTGTCCTTTTTTGGGTCTTTCGGGGTGGGGGAATCCGGGTCGGGTAGTAAGGAGAGGAGCTAATTTGCTTGCAATCGGATAAGATAATTCACGTAAGTGGCGGCACTAACAGGCAGAAGCGTCCGACTTCCCTCTATGGCAACGGCTATGTCAGCCATTTTTGTGCCTCCCACTTCACTGGCTCCGTCCAATACACGGAAGATGAATCTAAGTTCATGGAACGACAAACTCGTTAGACCTCAAAATTTTCCATTCCAGACTACCAAGTACCAGTCTAGGAAACCACCGGTATGCTCCGGTACCAATGGCTCGGTGGCCCAAGGTGATCGGAATACAACCGAACTACCAATAAGTGTCGACGCTCTTCACAGTTTCATTCGCCTCAATTTGGGC
The DNA here is from genome assembly GCA_000787875.1 of Solanum virginianum. NCBI lineage: Eukaryota > Viridiplantae > Streptophyta > Magnoliopsida > Solanales > Solanaceae > Solanum > Solanum virginianum. The sequence goes on along the minus strand of DF357374.1, from coordinate 201,011 downwards.
AACTGGACTGGCTCTTTCCATGTCAGTATCTCTTTCAGTGGATGCATAGTCTTATATATGTTTATAGCTTTCAAAATTTGATTAGTACATAAGTATGACGTTTCAGTTTTTGGTTCATATTCCTAGCCGATCCTGAATTGTTTGAGCTGGAAAAGAACACTGGATTTGATTCCTTAATCTGCTTAATTTATTCTGCAGCAATTTGATGATCATGGAAATTTGATGCATAAAATTACAACGAAGCTTGCTGTGAGCTCTTATGGTGAAGGTGAACTGATGAGTTTATTACAAACGTGAGTTCCTAGTTTGATTTTCCCCTGTTGTGTAGCTAACGAGCTACTAGTAACAATGTGTCTCAACCTCGTTATGTTTCTGATGAAAATTAGAATGTTATTGCTTTAAGAATTACATTGTATATATACACACACACATTCTAACTTTGAGAAATCCAGTCTAGTTCTTCCTGTAATTATAAAATTGCTATTAGTTATGTAGTTAGCATTTAAACAAAAAATAAAGGTAGACATTAGTCATCTGAAGTTAAAAAAAAAAAACCCTTCTCTTTGAGATTAAGGTGCAATTAAACTATTGAGATTGAGGAAAATACCACGGAAATTTCAGGGTTTACACTTAATGTTATATGGTTATAATTTAATGGTATGTAGGTGAACTTTAGGTAGTATATAGAAATCCACGTGAAATTCTCTTTTCTTGTTTGTGAATTTTGAGAAATTCTCCATCCAGTGGCATGCATATCTTTAAGTGTGAGTAGCTTTTTTGTGAGTACAAAACTCAAATTCTTTCACTAGTTTAAATACAGTAAATTTGGAGCATTTATTCAGAATGCCAAAGTTTCACATGCCTTTCTGATTCATAAGCCCCTTTTCTTTCCACATTTTTTCCTTTATATCCACATAAAATTAGTTAACAGTGGACATCAATGTATAGGGCATCTTCATTAACTTTGGGTACTATAATGTTTGCCCACTTTATGGTTTGGGAGACAAGTGGAGTAATGGGCTTCAAATTTTTTAGGTTATACATCAAACAACCTCCATTTACCACTTCAGTTTCTGGCGATGATTGTGAGTCAGAGTGGTTCGAGTACAAAATCAAAGAGACCAACATGTTTACTGTGGATAAATATCAACAGGTGAGCTTCACTAAGACGGAGAACTAACTTATATCCACTCACTGGATATACTTAATTGAGACTGTTATCTGCAGTTTCCTTTTTTCTTTTCAGATTTTATTGCATTTGAGGTACCACTAAAAGTAGTTTGCAGATTTTGGCCATCAGTTTGGGGATGGAATGCCGTGCAGATGACTCAATCTATAAGCCACAATACCAGCTCGGAAAAGATCGCCAGAAATTTGAAGTGAACTGCAGGCATACAGATATTTTGCTTCTACCTTGGAAATGCTATCCAGTATGACCTTACTGTTGCTGTTTCTCACTTTTCCATTGGGTCTGCTGTGTTCTAGTCTGTGCTTATTCCTTATGTTGACTAAACTATTCAGTTTTTACCTTGTACTTAAACAAACCATAAGGCTAATGCCTAAGAATTTGAGTAAACAACTCCAAAAGACAAACAAGTCAATTAAAATGTAAATAATCCTCTCATCACAGCAGTAATCAGCTCCCAACTTAACAGATATCAACTCTGTAAAAACATCTCAAACAATTAAGCATTAATTAGTAGATCTTTCCTACTAGCAAATCACGACTTGTAAGCGAGAGAGCAAGATGCTCCATCTTTTTCAAGAATAGCAGACCTTTTTTCCATCAGTATGTTGCCTTACTACTAAAATTTCTACAGTTTCCTAGGCTTCTGGCGATTGACTAATTGTGGCCTTGTTTTAATGTTTTAAAATGGCTTGCATAAACAATTCCTCCTTTTATGTATCCACCAGAATTCTAAAATACAAAGCCCATTGCTTCTTGTGGATCATCCCTACTGGATATTCTGTTCAACATGTTAGAAAAGGAAATGTGTCATAGTATTCTTGAAAATTAGGGCATTCTCCTGCAAGTCAAATGCTGGCATTTCATGGTGTATATCTGTAATCGTCTGTAAAATAATTTTTTAGATATTTCCTTATTATATGTTATCCTTATATTTTTTATACAGAATCATGTAGTTGTTTTCCACTTGTGGGATTTTACTGGGTATGTTGTTGTTGTTGTAATCATGTAGTTGTTTGGTTGTATGATGGTTCAGCTAAATGAATAAATAATACTGTAAGCAAAAGGATTGTTTTCACTACTTCAATATATTTTGTATGCAAATATTAGAATAGCATGATAAAATCAAAGATTATGTCCAATTTGAAGCATAGTTAAGTAGAACAAAAATGTGTGTTTTTTTAATCTTTGCGAAAGAGAACAAAACAGATGGGAAGCCTTGGAGCAACGATAAGAAGTGTCTCCATGTGACTTATAGGTCACTGATTCGAGTCGTAGAATAAATTGCTGCCTTGGGGTGCAGTTCTTCCCCCGACCCTATGGGACACTTCGTGCCCTTGGCCTGCCTCTTTCTGAAAGAGGACTAAACACATCAACTTTTAAATGGTTGGAGGTTTTGGGAGGGGGGGTTCCTGTTCTTGTCCTATTATTTGATCCCTTGTAAAAGATGCTTGATGTTTATTGCATTCTGTTATTTGAATGCACAAAGGAACACAAATTAGAGTGAATACATTGGACATGTTACAAGCTTTATCTGATCAAATTTGCTGTCATATTATTGCTTCTGGCTTTCATGTTAGAAATTATAGGCCATCTTATAATATCCAATTGCAAAGGTTACGTACAGTGCATGGGATCTTTTCCCATAAAGGACTGATTCATATTTTTTTATTAGCTTTGTCTTTTGGTTTCCGTCTTTGTATGTCTTAATCTTATTCTATAATTCCTTCTTTTCCTTCACAGAAATCTAAAGCTTCCGTCTAAACGGCCTTCTATTGTATGTGAGAATTGTCTTTATTCACTGGAAAAAGATAGGCGAGTACGAGCCTTTCATATTATGGACCCAAAAGGGATACTGGAAATGATTCTACTTTTCCTCGAAGAAAGAGTTAATGGAGAGGCCATTCCTCCTTCCTTTGACAATTTGAAGGTACTTTTGACTTGAAAGGGGAAGGTTCCCCTTCTGTTCTTCCTTTGGACTACCTAAACATAGTTTGATTTGACATGTTAGCTACCATAACCAAATGATTGTTCTTATGCATTCCATGGCCATCTTCTAGGAGGATTCTGATAGGATTCTGCCTCATCTCGGAACTTGGAAAGGTCTCACTTGGAGATGACTCAATCTATAAGCTACAATATTAGTTCTGATGAGATCCAAGGTTGAAGCTAGGCATACATATATTTTGCTTCTACCTTGGAAATGCTATACAGTATGACCTTACTGGTACTGGTGTTTATGGAGCAACAATTGCTGAAGCAGATACAATTGCTCTTCTTGAAATTAACAAGAACGGCCAGCTAGTTCAGGTTTGTTAGCTCCTTGCCATCAGTTCCTTATATCCGATGGTTAGAGTAATGGTGAACTACTAGTATCCGTGGAAGGGGTCACCTGCCCAGTGACACGCAGACAGTTAGTGGAATCTCTCTCTTTCTTGCACCTTCTTTGAGAAATAAATTTGAAATAGTTAAATGACATGATGGATTGGCCATCTGGATGGATTCTCTGCTCTATATGAAACACAAATACATCAGTAGAATGAAGTAGTTACGATAAGCTTAGCTCAAATCTGGAGAGTCAATTTGTCATTGTTCCTGAAGGAGGATAATTGACACTAAACAATAATGGAATCACACTCTTTTTCTTGTTTTTCAACCCTTAAGCAAAACTGTACATCTCTCGTTGGTGTCCCAAGTTAGTTATCAAAAGAAGAGATGGGAGGGTGAGGAAGTTGCTTTGGTCATGTTATTTTTATTTCAGGCTCTGAAATTATTATCTTTGGTCGTAGCTTTTGGTTGCTAATCATTCCTTTAATTTCCTTCTTGAATTAAGGATATCACGTCTACTTCTGGTGCAAGAAATATTACAACAAATGTACATTGGACTGGTACTATGTCCGATAACCTAGTGACATTCGACGGTGGTTACCAGCTTACTTTGTTGCCTGGGGGCATTTACATGGGATATCCATCTGATGTGGCCAAGAATGTGCAAGAATCCACAGCATTTCATCTTGAGTTTTGTTGGCTTGAATCGCCTGTCAGGAGACAAAGACTTATTCGCACGTACGATGTAGAGGGCCTGGCTGTTTCATCTACTTATTTCATGGAGACCAAAGTCTAAGTTAAAATAGAGCTTCTTCAAGCAACCATGTTTTGCTCCTGCATGTATCATTTTTCCTGGGTGCAATCATCATTGTAGCATCAATTGCATCTCTTTTATACATAGAGGATCCAACGGAATGTAGAACCATTGTGCCACGTTATTATCTGATTGGTGCTAATAGATGTTCAACAAAATGTATGTAGAATTTCCTTGGCCAAGCCGTAAATGAGTAACTTTTTGAATTAGGAGGGGCGTTCAGAGTGAATTTCATTGCCTATGGGTCTAACTTTTTGTTATTCTTCTAATCCAACAGTAGTGCGGACAGAAAGAAAAAATATAAAATAAAAACATATAAAAATATTTGAGTTTACAAAAATTTTTTATGTCCCCTTAAAGAATTTAATCCTCTCCTTGTATCTGAGGTTGTGGGTGATTTCTTCCTAAATTCAGCTCAATTTTGAAAATTGAGAGAAAACTTCTCTACTTATGGCCAGTAATGGGTGTCTAAAAAATTAATCAATCAATAGCTAGTAATGACAATCTAAAAAATTAATCAAAGCCAGTAATAGGTGTCTAAAAAATTAATCAATTAATAACTGGTAATGGATGTCTAAAAGATTAATCAATTAGGCGAAGTCGAGCGACGGCGGCGCAAGGGATAAAACTTTTTAATGAGGAAGAAATTCCTCTTTATTTTTCCACAGTTCCCTCATATTTTTTTATTCTCTATTCATGCCTTATTTAAATTCAACACTTTTTCGCAACCCATGCAAAATTATTTTTACTCCCCTGGGATTATGTACCTCCCGTGAGAGTGCAGGAGTAATGACCCTCCCTGTTTACTCGATTTGACTTGTCAAGTTGGCATGTGGCAACTTGCCTCTTGGCAGAAAAGATAAACACCTTATTGAGTTATTGTAGTAGCTAGAGGACAAAAAATCACTTTATTGTGGGGAAAATGCCACTTGTTTGCACCTTATGAGATGCTAATGCAGTTGCCCTGGACTAAATGTTGCGTTACGTGTTTATTCGTAACTATGAATGACGTATAGCACTAGCCGACATATTTATCTTTTCATTTTGTTTCAAAGCGAAAGATGTTTCATAAATTTTTTTTAAAATAAAAACTATTTCCTCTGTCCGTCTCAAAAGTAATATTACCTTATGTTAATTAGAAATAATTTAATTTTAGAATTTTTTTTTACCTTTAATGGAACGATTATCAGCCACACAAATATCTAAGAATGATTTAAAATCACAAATTTCAAAAGTCTTTTTTTAAACAATGTTCCTTGTCAAAGGGTATCATATAAAATGAAACAAAGGAAGTATTATTATTTTTCAAGACGTTTGATTAAGGAGTAAGTAATTTAAGAGTAAGTAACTTCTTGCGGATTATGTCTAAATTTTTTTCACCCCTTATTCAGAGCTCTCACTTTTTTGCTTTCTTGACAATTTGAACTTACAGTCTTACGACTAAAAACGAATGGCACTTACAATCCAAACTTTAAAAAACCAGTTTCATGAAAACAGAGGTAGTAAGTAGTATTAAGATAGAAGAAGTATCCACTTCTGTCAAGTGGGCAGTTGGTAGGTAAACAATTCATTGTATATTTTCCTATGTGTTGTACTCTTTGTTTGGACCCCTTTTTGCCCACTAGCCTGACATCTTATCTTTTTATTTTGCAACTTGGAAATACACTACTCCTCTACTCCAGAAACCAAAAATCAACAATCAATTGGCTGAACCTGCAGTTTCTAATTTATTGTTTTAATTTGGGGAGCTTTAAACATCTTATCATTGCTCATTATTTGTCATGTTTTATTTTTTGGGGCAGTACAAGTTGAAGTCATATTAGCCTCATTACCTAATTTGAATTTGACAAAAATAAATCTAGTATTTCAATTAACTTTATGTGAGATGGTAAATTTGGTTGTGCCAACTCTAAAAATTAGCCAGTTCTAGGAACAAATTGGGAAAAAAGTTTCAAGGAAAAAGTGAAAAAAGAAGACATGTTTCTGAATAATAGTTTAGAACATGAGTAGAAAAGAAGTAAAATGCATTCACTCCCTCCAATCCTTCAAACTTTAGCCAAACTAATTTGGCCCTTTAGTTTTATACAGCCTTTTCTTTATTATGGTAATATTTACAATTTATTGCTTAATCATAGTATAAAATAACAAGTGTCCATCTAAAATAAGATAAAGAGAGTATTATCTTAATATAAAAATAAGAGCGTAAAAGTATTGTTTTCAATTTTATTCCAACACTGTAAAAATACTTAAAAAGTTAAACAACCCAAACCGCCTCCAAGTGTGCACGTTATGTGTTGACCAAAATCAATAATTCTAATCCAAATTTGTATCCACAATAACAAACAAAACGAAAATTATAAATTTATAAACTTTAAATCTCGACAAATGTCGTGGGAATGGGTCCATATATACCCTTCCAATACAAATAAACACATCCGAACACACATCAGAACGAACGGGAAAGCAGGAAACGCAACTCCCCAAAAGCTATACGAAGTAGCTAATCCATCTTCTTTTTTTCCATCGAGTTACTAACACAAATAAGAAAGAAGACTGAAAATGGAGGAAAGAGCTTCAGAGGTATCCTTTCCAGCATTGACAATTCCACCACGGCCCTCATTGGAATCCTTTTTTAACACGTCCTCTTTCAGCCCAGGTCCAATGTCTCTTGTTTCCAGTTTCTTGGCCGAACAGAGCCCTTCTTTCTCCAAGCTTCTTGCTGAAGAAGAATGTTCTGGAGATCCGGAAGGGAGTCAAAGACCCTCTGGGTATAAGCAAAACCGGCCAGTGAATTTGGAATTGGCACAATCTCCATTGTTCATGAATCCCTCTAGTTTGAGTCCTTCTGTATTCCTTAATTCTCCTGGCTTTCTTTCTCCACTTCAGGTATATATAATCCACTCAATTCTTCATTTCACATGCAATAATAAATCAATAGTACTATCTTCCCCTTCGTTGTTTTATGTTATAGTTTACTGATGTTGCTACTTTGCTAACTTTATCCTAAAATCATGCTTTTGTTATGGTAAAGTCTAGACATGGAGCCACTATTGTAGTTGTGGTTCGGTAAAATTCAGTAATTTTGGTTCAAATTTTGTACTTGTGTTAAAAATTCATCTGAACCCATACCTTACGAGTTTCTGAGTTGGTTATAGAAATAGTTACACCAATTACATTAGCATCATTGCTTAGTTAGGCGTTTCAATTTGATTGCAGAGTCCGTTTGGAATGTCACACCAGCAGGCTCTAGCACATGTTACAGCACAGGCTGAATTTTCTAGTTCATACATGCAAATGAAAGCCGAAGATCAGTGTTACTCTCAGGTAGATTCAGGAGAAGAATTAGGAAATGTGTTGTCGACTGATCCAAAGGAATCTTCTTGGCAGATAAAGGAACATTTGGTAACAGGATCGGATAACAAACCATTAGACGAGCTGGGTAAGCACTTTGAACAGCCGGAGGTTTCTCAATCTGAGAACAAGACATCCTTTGGTACTCTCGATAAGCCAGCTTGTGATGGTTATAACTGGAGAAAATATGGCCAGAAAAAGGTTAAGGCTAGTGAATGCCCTCGGAGCTACTATAAGTGCACACAACGCAACTGTTCAGTGAAGAAGAAGGTTGAGCGATCCATTGATGGCCACATAACTGAGATCACGTATAATGGCCAGCACAACCATGTCCAACCAACCAAACAAAGAAAAGATGGTTCTGCTTTGGATAATACGGACTTCTCTGGAGTTCGACGAGACATTAGTACACATGAGTGGACAGTAATGAATAGCTCGGATGGGTCTTCTACCCAAATGACATCTGAACTTCTTGTGGAAAGAGAATGTGATGAAATCATAAGCAATTTGATAGACGTAGAGGAGAGGCATGATGAACCAGATGCAAAGAGAACGTGAGTCCTCCTTTCATGAGTAATTAAAGAATGCTCCATCCTTTTTTCGTAAAACAAGAAGTAAAACTTGTAGAGCAACAAAAATATGTATCTAATTCAGTTACTATGTTGCAGGAAGACAGCCGTTGAGACTGTAGCTTTACCGCATGTCACAATAGCTGACTCCAAGATTGTTCTGCAGACAAGAAGTGAAGTAGATTTATTAGATGATGGATACAAATGGCGAAAATATGGGCAGAAGGTGGTAAAGGGGACTCAGCATCCAAGGTACCTATTTAGTCTACATATCTTCTGACTGCACGATTTTTATTTTCGTTTGCTGTTCTTCTGTATGTTTATGCATCCAAACTTGATATACAGGAGTTACTATCGGTGCACATATTCAGGATGCAATGTCCGCAAACAAGTCGAGAGGGCTTCAACTGATCCAAAAGCTGTCATAACAACATATGAAGGCAAGCATAATCATGATATTCCTACTGTCGTCAGGAATAGACGAACGAGGTATACATAGTTAGCATGAGAATGTAAGAAACTGAATTTGGTGGAGGCCTTGCGTTCACAAAAAATATTTGGTTTTTGGAAACAACAATGAATACCATTGTGTGAAAGGATTGCAGCATAAGTAGCATTACCAAAAGTGGAAGGGTGGAAAGATGTAGCTTGAGCTTCTTACTTCTGTAAAAAAGCAGACAGTAAGGGCTATCCTTGTTGAAAACCACATGCTTGGTCCCATGAATTTGTTGGTTGATCTCAAGAAATATTTGTAAATTCTATTGCTAGTTTCTAAGATGTCTAATAAAGCAAAGAAGGCTGTAATACTTTGTCCTTGTCATTGAAGCTTTCTGGGCCAGTCTTCAAACTCTAGTCAAGTAAAGTAACCTTATCTTGTAGAAGTTAGAAGTTATATTTTGTTAGCATCTCTTGATTGATCCTCCTCACCTGATTCCATTTTGCTTCAGATCACACGTCCTCTTTCAGCCCAGGTCCAATGTCTCTTGTTTCCAGTTTCTTGGCCGAACAGAGCCCTTCTTTCTCCAAGCTTCTTGCTGAAGAAGAATGTTCTGGAGATCCGGAAGGGAGTCAATTAACATGTGGTAATAGGGTTCCATTATATTTCATGTTGTCAACCTTACAGTGAAGTGATAAGTATTCTTTCATATCAACAATGGTCTCAGCTTTAAGTTTCCTCGGGTACAAAGTTGCCTTTATTAAAGAGGAAGGTAACACGCCCCATCCCCCACCCAAAAAATGTCATCAATCAAGTTTCTTAAATAAAATTACTTGTAATTATCTTTTAAATGACTCTTATCATGGGTCTGATTTTAAAGTCGTGGTAAGAAAAGTTTTATGCCCGCTTGGTATTTTGTACCAAATCCAATGAATATACATGTCTCTCTTAATGTATGCTTTATGACCTAAGGCCAATAGTGGTTAAATTATACTCGATCTGTCTATTTTACTTGTCCCCTATTAACTTGATATAAGTACTAAATGATAAGGTAATTTTACCAAATTACCCTTTGAATCTAATAAATGCAATGTTTTGAAAGAAAATGACTATATTTGATAAGGGTAAATTAGAAATCAAGTGTAAACTAAATAAAATTATCTCTTGATTTTAGTGAAAAAGTATTGTTGAATATTTTAAAATAGTATAAAAAAATAAGTAAAGATGAATGAAGAGAGTACGTAATGTTGACATGATAAATTAATATAACTTGGTATAACTGCAATTAAGTTTTCATCTCACTTCTACTATCTATTCAAAAAAGTAGACAGTGGCATGACTTTCTGTCTTCCCATCAAAATCAGAACAATTATTTTGCTACAATGATTACTCAATAATCTGAAGATAGAGATGAGTTGTTGAGCGGTTGGCTTGTTTATTGATACAGCAAGCAGCTCACCAGCACAGGACCCCAATGAGTAAAAGAAGAAAACGAACTCCTAACGGCTACTTTTACCGATGCGCCAATGCCCTTCTCTCTATCTGAGTATAAAAAAGAAAATCAAGTTCTGTAAAAATGGCGTATGAATTGGTCGACAAAGTGAAAAACAAAAGGAAAAAAGATGGTGTTGGTGATGATGATGATTCTTGGACGGACCCACAAATACAACCACACAAATGTTTTCTCTTTCTTCTTTCTCTGTTGTTCCTCTGCTTTCGCATGGCTCTACACCAGCTCTAATTTCTTGGGCTTTTCAAATCCTTTTTTCTCCTCTCCGCATATCTCGCATAAAAAAAGAGAGTTGTCTCCTCCGCAAATCTTTGGGAATCCCGACCTCTCTGTTCTCCTCCACCTCAAACGATTACCTCTTTTCTCTGATCAATTTTATGAAAACAATCTACATTTGTTTTTGGCAGACAAAATGAGCTAATTTGGAGAGAGACCCTTTTTCGAGCACCCTACATTTTCACCTCCCTTTGACCCGTTTAATATCCGGGTCGATCTGGGTGCTCTCCCAACTGGATCGAATTCATTGATGGGTTTTGGGGGAGAGGCATGATGAACCAAATTGTTCTCCTATACCGAATGTGTTGTAATATCACTGTTTCTTGTCAAATGTGTGGGTTTTGGGGGGTCATGGGTTGCGTCAGCTCCAAGCAGGCCACGTCGCATTCCCCGCCACATGATTCGTCTGTGACTGGTGTCGGTATAGACAATGTCGATCCTTTATTGCATATCAAAGGTGGCTTTGCCCCTTTGGAGAAGATCAAAGAGGAGCCTGAGAAAGAGGGGGAGGATTCCGTCCGACGATTGAGAGCCTCCAAAAAGGGAAATTCTGATAAAAAAGCTAATTTTAGCATCAAATTTGGAAGGCTAACTGAAGGTGAACATTTGGCCGCCGGATGGCCTGTTTGGCTGACTGCTGTTGCTGGCGAAGCCATTGATGGATGGGTGCCTCTAAGATCAAATATGTTCCAGAAATTAGAAAAGGTAATCAATGTTCCCTCCGAAAAAACCATGCATTCCTTGTATTATTTTATTCACCAAGAATGGTTTTCTAAGTCTTGACAAGTGCTAGTAGTGTTCGATAAATTGTTGATTTTACAAAATTTGGATTCATGTGTGTATGCAACATAAAATGGTGAGCTTTTCAATAGTAGTTTCATTACTTTTCTTCCATTCCGTCGCATAAGGAAAAGGCACCATTGAGAACATTAACCCCCAAAAGATGAATATTGTGGTGCTTCACGTTTAGCATTACCTCCTGTATACACCATTACAGATATATTACTTCAAGTCATGGTCTCCGTATACACCATTAGCATTACGCTGGCATCAACCTTCCTCCTCTATTTTGGTTTAGGATTTGGCTATGTTTTTAAACTCACATAGGCAAAGTTATCTAATATTAAAACAAGGAGCAGTTAGATAGAGAGATTTCTTGTGGTTGATGCAGACTGGGAATGACCCATAGTTAATAAAAAATTTCAGCTATTCTATCAAGGTTATTTTTGATGAATAAGCGTCTCAGAGAAATCTCGGCCACATCATGCTTTCTCATTAGTTCCTACTTGGTCATCAGCCTTTAAACTTGAGTAATTGGCTAAAACTTGTGTGCATATTTAAGCAAGTTTTGTGAGCTGAGACTATAATTTTAGCATTTTCTTTAACCCCTCTCGTGGTAGTATCTTAATGAACTTGATCCTCCCCAAAAGAGGAGGGCTTTCTTTTCTGCTTTTACGTTGCCATCCTTATCTTTCAATCTGAACTTGCATTCTACTTCGACTTACTAGGACACCATAGAGATGAACTGAAAATACTTTTGAGTTCTGCTTTGCTTGTATCATTATTTCCTATATATGTTACCTCTGGAGAAAGAAAAGCTTGTAGTCAGAGTTGTTAATCTGAAAGGAAACCATAGAGATGTAATGACAGTGAGGGATAGATTCGAATCTGAGCTGTGATATAGG
>DF357374.1:177588-188805 GCA_000787875.1 Solanum virginianum | reverse complement strand
TCGAATCTGAGCTGTGATATAGGTGATATGGTTTATAACTCAACATTGAGGAATTTAAATATATATCTTGGCTTTGGCTGCTCAGTTTAATACTTAGCTTTGTATAATAATTTTAGTTGTATATTATAGCTCTACTGATGTAAATTATTTTCTTCTTACGAAGATATTTTCTGCTTTCAACATCTGTAGATTGGACAAGGTACATATAGCAGTGTTTATCGAGCACGCGATGTTGGAAATGGTAAAATGGTGGCCCTAAAGAAGGTGCGATTTGACAATTTCCAACCAGATAGTGTCAGATTTATGGCACGAGAAATTGCAATTCTCCGCAAACTTGACCATCCAAACATCATGAAGCTGGAAGGGATAATCACTTCTCGGTTATCATGTAACATTTACCTTGTTTTTGAGTATATGGAACATGACCTATCTGGATTATTGTCATGTCCTGATATAAAATTTAGTGATTCGCAGGTCAGTTCATCTTTGGCAATGTCTTTCTTGCATTGAATTTGGCGTTAAGATCATTGTTTGAATCTATCTGTCTTGCAAAATGAAAATGGAAGAAGATTCTCTTTGTTTATTGAATTTTGCTTTTTGCATGGAAGTAGATCAAATGCTACATGCAGCAGCTACTGAGCGGACTAGAGCACTGCCATTCACGAGGGATAATGCATCGGGATATTAAAGTTTCCAACATTTTGGTTAACAATGAAGGAACTCTGAAAATAGCAGATTTTGGTCTTGCGAATTTCCTTAGTGCAAGGCACAATCAACCACTGACCAGTCGTGTGGTTACATTATGGTATCGGCCTCCTGAACTTCTATTGGGATCAACAAGTTATGGGATCACTGTGGATTTGTGGAGTGTTGGTTGCGTTTTTGCAGAACTCTTTTTTGGAAGGCCACTCCTAAAAGGGAGGACTGAGGTCAGTATTTCCCAAAGTACTTCTATCAAATTTGATAATGTTTATTACACATCTCTGTGAGCATGTTGCAAAATTGGGACATGATTGACTAATAATGCTAATTGAACACAGCCGAAGCCTCCCAAAATGATATGAAGTGATTAAATTGTTCTCCTATACCGAATGTGTTGTAATATCACTGTTTCTTGTCAAATGTGAAAATATTCTGGTTTTGTCTATCCTGCAGGTTGAACAGCTGCACAAAATTTTCAAACTCTGTGGTTCCCCACCTGATGATTACTGGAAAAGGTCTAAACTTCCACTTGCAACCATGTTTAAGCCCAAGCAACCATATGACAGTACACTTCGAGATAGATGTAAAGAATTACCAAAAAGTGCTGCAAACCTTATTGAAACGCTTCTTTCAATAGATCCTCATAAACGTGGAACTGCTTCATCTGCTCTCAAATCTGAGGTAAGCTTAAAAAGAAGCAATGTATGATTTTTTGTCCCACTGGAAAATTTCCATTTTGACAAAGTCACCTCAGTCTTTTTTTGCTTTTAGTTTTGGTTCCTCTTTGGTATTGATGATGTTTATGTTTTTTATTTTTTCTCAAGCATAATGGTTCTTTAACCTGGTGTCTCTTATTGCTAACTTTTTGGTTCAAATTTGCATTGTACCTTTCTTTAGTATTTCAATACAAAGCCATATGCTTGTGACCCATCGAGCCTGCCTAAGTACCCACCGAACAAGGAAATTGATGCAAAGTTCAGGGAAGAAGCACGAAGGTGAATTCCTTTCTTCTTCTTCTTCTTCATGGAAAGGATTTTACTGCACATTGTTCCATTAAGTCGACCTAGTCTATATATATGGGCCAGTAAAACAATAAAGGCCAAAAAACAGTATCTGAGTTTCACTGTCATTCATTCCTTTGAACTCAATGTGGCACTTCAAAGATATACAATAACCTATCCAAACACATCATTACCGGGCTTAAAGTGAGTTGGATCCAACGAATTAAATTTATACATCTCTGTTTCTAATAACCGTGCTCCTTCACGACTTTGCATATCTCTTTGTTCCTCTTTGAAGCTTAATTTGAAGGAGCCTTGCATTTTCAGAAAGAGAGTCAGTTCCACAATGCAAACATCGGAAACTTCAAGAAATTCAAGAAAAGCCCGGAAAGCTCTTCAAGAACCAAGCAATTTCTGCAAAGTTGTTCCAACAGAGGTTTCTGTCTCATCTCACAAACACATACATTCAATCACATTTCCTGTTGATGGTATATTGAGAAGGTTTGTCTTGTATTTTTGAAGGAAGTTGAGGCAAATGTTCATGGTTCTCGTAGAAATCACGGCAGTAATGTCCATATATCTAAAGGAAGACGAGCTACTGTCTCACGGATACCAATGAAACCACTGTATGACACAGTATCAGATGCTGCTTCTCAGATGACTGATGAGTCTCACGGAGACAGCACCACTCTTTCTGTTCCTGTGCAAATGCCAGAATCGAGTGGTTTTACATGGGCTAAAAAAGGAAAGCAGGATTCTGCAGCTACAAGACTATATCCACCTCCCAATTCAAGAAGTCAAAAATTGAGTGCCTTCGATCCTTCTGGTGTACTGCATGCTGGGGATATCATGGAATCAAGTATGCAAGATGATGATGAGTTCTTAAGAAAGCCCCACACTTTCAAGCATTCTATCCATAGGAAACATGGTCATCATGAACGCCCAGATTCATTTGACTTGACTGATCAGGTACTATCAGCGGTTAGTATTCTTCCGCTAATTTAGCTGCTTCCAATTGCTGTTGCTGACTAAAATGTGTTGTATTTTGGTTCTTATTCCCGCACAAAGGTTGATTACGTTCCAGTTTGGTGTTTTAGAAAATTTCACATAGGATTCAATGAAGCCTAGCGGTCGTTGTGCTTTCTGACAGAGGAAATCACTAGATGAGTGTCGTAAAAATGTGAATGTTAAGATGGATGTGCCAGAAATTATCACATCTAAAGAATAGCAGGTCACCTGAGATGGTCTGGTCATGTCCTTCACGTGATACCATGATAACTGAAAGTGTTCAAAGTAGACGAGATAGACCTAAAGTCATCTGGAATGACTGTTTTAGATGACCTGTAATCTATCAAAATTCATGTAGACTGAAAAAAAAAANAAAAAAAAAAGACACAAATGGAAGCAAAATATCAATACAGGTGATATCATCTTGTTGGGATTAAAGTTTGATCATATTGGTATACTTTCATTTAGTTTCATGTGTGCTAGAAATATAGGGGACGTCTATTTTTAATAGAGAACCTCAGAATGCTTGTAACTGAATTTTGTCAAAAATGCGCATTGAGGATTCATGTAGCCGAACCTAATGAGCTAGGGATTGAAGCGTAAAAATATGACTTAGGTGGAAAACATCTGGCAGTCATTAACATCATGGTGTTCTGGTATGTGATGTCTCTGAAATATGACCAGGATTATGATGATCAACAAGGAAGGGTTGGGTTCTCGGGGCCCTTGTTAAGTCAGTCCCAGACGTTTGATTCCAAGAAGGATAGTCAAGCTCGAAAAGCTGGTCGTAGGTCCCGGTTCTACGAAGGTGAAATAACTCTTGCCATATTTTCTTTTCCATCAACTGGACATATTTGAGTCACCTACTTTAATAAAAAATTGCTACTTTACCAACTTTTACCAAGTTTTCTTCTTTTTCCTTTTGTAGATTTATAACAGGAGTGGCCAAGAGTAGTAGTACATCTAGACTGACTTTTTAGCACTCTTGTTGGCACCTCAAAGTCGATCGGAAGTCTTAGGAGCGATGCAACTTGTTCTTACTCTCTATTTATGGTGCAACATTCTTGAGGTTTCATCGATTCTTGCAGTTAATGTTCTTACAGATGTTCAGAGAGCTGGTGAAGAAATCATGCATAGGAATGCAAGTTCACATCATAGAAATCAAAAGGGATAATGCTCAAAGTGGTTTGCAGATTTTATTAACAGGTTGGAGAACATTAAAATGCTCACTTATTGCTATCCAAACTTGATTTAATAATCTCTTACTTTTTTTTTTTTTCCTTTTTTAAATTTAGTTTGTATTTTACGCGTTTAGCTCATTTCTTATACAGCTTTCACATTATTTTTGTTATCTTGTACATATCATGAGCATAGAGGGTATGATTTACTACAGAGTTTTCTATGCTATTTCTTCTATTTATGTACATATGCATACGAATGAAAAATGGACTGTGTTCAATTAGAAAATAAAAGAGTGATTAAATCCGTGTTAGTTACTCTTCAGGACAGAGCGAAAGAAGAGAGGATGAAAAATAATATACATACAATAATAATGAAGCTGCTACTAATCCTGATGATGGTCAATCATGCCTCAATTTCAAACTAGTTTCGAGTGACCATAAAGACTAAAAAGTTGATCTAATAAGAAAATCATGTTGTATTTCATCCAGTTACAACACTTGGTGAAATCAAACTATGGAATATGATATGGAAACCTTATTATATTTGGACAAATTAAAGTTAAAAAAAATGTCTCCTTGCGAAGTCAAATATGGTTAACTTTGTAGCTTTCCAACTATAAGTTAAAAAGTGTTTTATCCACATCATTATTTAGGCGGCAAACTGGAAATTCAAATTTTTTCAGTGTTATTATAGACTTGCAAACAATGACCCAATTCTTATACAATCTTACTAAAATAACAGACTATGTACAGTTTCATAAAGAATATCCTAAGGCGTTGCCTTCATTAATTTATGAGACAATTACAGTGCATGATCGTTCAGTCAAAATATTTACCAAAAAATAGTCATTTGTTGTATATGCATATATTATCGGTGTATATTTCATGTATAGTCAGGTTATATTCAGTTTTTGAGTATATCATAATGTATATTCAATGTATAGCGTATGTATAAGTAATCTACATTGTATAGTCAACTTATACTTTCTATGACTTTTGGTAAGTTATATTGTATAGTCATGTATATTTGCTATGATTTTGGGTTATTTTCTATGTAAATAAAAGATGGTTATATTTGTTGTAAATTAATTAATTTATTGTGTATATTTGAAATTATCCCTAGATTTATCATAGATTTCCATGTTATATTTATAAGTAAATGTTTGTGATTGCAAACACTCATACACATATAATAATTTTATAAAGATCGACTAGTTAACAATAGTAGTAACCTAACAATTCTTTAATATAACCTTTTCACATGGTACAATCTTTTCGTGCCAAACATGAGTTTTTCTTTCTTTTCTTTTTTTTTTTTTTTTTTGCAAAATTTAAACTGATGATTTTTTCTTTACAAAATATAAACTTATCGGTCAAGATCTAAATTTTTTAAAAATTAAATCATGATTTGGAATCCCATATCTTACTTTATAAAGAAACACGTGATTTGATATCAAGATCCCAACTCACATGTCCAAGCAAATAGACTCGAATTTAAAAACACTCAATTGCCTTCTCAAATATATACAATATCTTAAAGTAAACGATAAGTGATAGTGGTTTTTATTACTAAATTATGTTAAGGGAGGGATCAATTAAAAAATGTTGGACCTTATACAAAGTAACAGTATCACCTTTTTTAATTTCATCTTTCAGAATACAAATTTTCTTTTTCTTGTCTTGTACAGAAAGTTGGAATTGCTGGATGATCAAGGGACCATTTGAAAACTCCCCCATGCTAATTAAAATGAACATTCATCTTCATCAATGGACATAAGTGTTGGAATTTGTCCATTGTCAACAAAATCAATCTTGTTTAATCTTACACAAGCAAGCACTTGCTCTGGCAGCTCCTCCGGCTTTTGTGCCTACAGGGTTAAGAATTATTTTTACGTTATTAGTGTATATAAGTTAAATCGGTACACATCATTTATAAAGCCAAAGCATCAGCTCATTTTCTATTTCTCAAGAAGAGAAAAGTATAATAACAAGAAACCTGAATTGTTAGACCAAGATTTAGTATGGCAAGCTGTACGCGATCTCTGAATGCATCAAGCCCCCTTCTTGCTATGTAGCTGAAGCGATGAATGTCAAGATCAATCTCAAAATAATTTGAGCCCTGCAATTAAACAGTGAACAGGTAAATACAGCTCATTTTGAGGTTCAAGAACAGCAAAAAGATTGCTAAACTGACTATAACTAATGCCATAGAGTAGTAAGTTAAAGATCATCAGAGAATATATATATATATATATATATATATATATATATATCCACCTCATAAAAGCTGTGTTGAGGGCGGGAAAGCACAGGTTTCTCGTTGTAACTATTCAAAAGCTTTCTTTCAGCTGAGCTGGAAACAACATCTTCTGGATTAACTGCTCCAACCATTAGTTTCAACCTCTCTCTGAAAGGAACTACTGATTCTTTTGCAAATCCTTTAACCTTCTCCATTTCATCATCAACAAGTTTCTGTCACACAAGACAATAGAAAGAAAAATCAAATTGGGAAACAACTTGCAGCGATTTCTCTTCCTATCCACCAGCTCTACTAAAAAATAAACAGCTTAGAGGATCACCACATTTTCACAATGACAGTAAACCATGTCAGCAAAAGTTTGATATCAGGAAATCATCCCCACGCAAGTGTGGTCATCTAGATCAAGCAACACTTAGAGCTTCATATTATCGAGGACATGGCTCTAGATAGGAAGGAGTGGAGGGGGTGTATTAGGGTAGAGGGATAGAAGGATGGAGGGTTGTCTTGCCTTGCAAAGGTTTAGGCTTGTTAATGCCTGTCGTAGTACTAGCCATACCCTTATCATTCTTGCCATATGTTATTTATTATGTTTTTCGATTATCATAATATTTTGCTGTGTTATTGTTTTTTATAGACTTTGCACTGCTTTTCTTATTAATGACTGTGTTTTCTTCATTGTTTTCCTCTTCTTTTACTTGTGTTTAAAGCACTTGACTCAAGGGTCTTTCAGAAACAAACTTTCTATCTCCACGAAATAGTGGTAAAGTTTGCATACGCTATCACTGGTATGTTACTGTTGTTATCAAGGAAGGGGAAAACACATGAAAAGCCATTTATATCTCAATGCCAACTATATGGAAAAGCTTCTATTGTGAAATAGCGTTTAGACAAGTGAAGGAGTTTAAACAGCAAAAGGAACACCCCAAATCAATAAACTTAGTTGATTTTTCAGGGATAGCAAATTTAACAAGCTCCCTATCCTACCCTACTCAACCTTTTCCACTGTCCAGAAAGAAACACAACAGAATTAGGCCTTAGCTTTCTGCTTCTACCATGCACAAAGCCTCCATCCGTCAAGGAATTCACACACAAAAAAAGGTGGAGGTTTAGCTAGAAAAAGTTGGACATAACCTACCTTGATGCTGTCCTGGAACTGAGGAGAGATGTCTTTCTCGATAGTTTCAGAAAGTTTAAAATATACTACAAGGCTCAAGGTTTCCCCATCAGCATCACCAATAAACATTTGAGCAGGATAAGTAGGTAACTGTACAGAAGAGAAACTTTATTTCGTTAGTGTAGAAAACTAAAAGATCTTTTCTTTCCTTTGTGGCAGAGAGGAGAGGGGGGTTAGTCATGCCTGAATGTTGACAATTAGTAAAGGAGGTAATTTTCCATCTCTTTTTGCAGAAGGAAGTTCAACATGTTGAGCAATGTGATTGATCTTTCTTGGGCACAAAAATAAATCGACTCCAATAGGAGTATAAGGAGACACATTTTGAGCAGGTGACTTTTTCTTATCTCTGCAATGCAATGAAACAAACAGATAAATTAAACAAGACCCACAGGACCAATTAATTGAGGAAAACAAGGGAAGCTAAGACCATACGTGAAAAAACTAGTGCTACGTAGCTTAAAGGTCCAGGGCTCAATCTCAGACCAACTTCCTATAGTTGGCTTTTCTTCTGTACAACGAGGAACAACGAGCCCAGCCCTGGGACGCAAAAGATACTTTCTTGGTGCACCTACAGGAGTACCATTATGATTAATGTATTGTATTGCTACCTTTGCATTAGTTTTTCCACATATTCTTTACATTACAGAAGAAGGTTATTTAAACAAGACAGTCACATCAGGATTCAGTAATATAATGTGGTCCTTGGATTACAAAATGACCAGGAGATACAAAACAAAATCCTCTCAAATGGGACTCAATTTACACGGAAGAATAATGACTAAATGGAAAGTCACAAGGTACTTACGAAATCCACTTTTTTCTTCTTCAATAGATGTTCTCAGAGAAAGCCTTATAATTGTTGATTTCCTTACTTGAGAAACTCGACCTGAATTTGATGCATTAATGATCTTGTCACTGAAACTCATGGAAGTAGCTAGCTGTGGTAGAGAAGACTATGATATGTAATAGAGAGAGAGAGTGAACACATGTACATAACTACATAAGGTTGTGAAGGGTATAGATTAAATAAGTTGATCTGAAGGACTATAAGAACTTTGGAGAGCTAGGTTCTCAAAGCAAAAAGTATTCCAAGAATATTTAATCATTCATAAATTTCCACAAAAGATAAGGTGAAAACGCCCGTCCCATAAATGACAATAGCTAAATATAAGGGACAAAAACTAGCTAATGGTCACATTATCTATTCATAATCAAGCACTGGGTAAAGAACACGACGCATTCTTTGTCCAAACACTGAACAAGTCATTCTCTACAAGAACAAAAACAAAGATACTTGAGTAGTTACCTCCATGAACACTACTGAATTCATCATCTGAGTCAGACTCAAAAATGCTGACTGTATCAAACCATGCATCCTCCTGGCAAAGAACTGCAAAGCAGGTAAATCTCTCATTATTGCAAGTTTTTCGAACCAATTAAACTCCTTTCGAAATGCTTTGAAGAGAAATGAACAATCACATGGTTCTTCTTGTCAACAGAAAATCACTACAATATAGTTAAAGCAGTATACTCTTCAGACAGTACAGCCATCGATCAATGAACTATATTTAAGGCCATCAACAAAATAAAACTTGTAATTAATATGGTTTCATCTAATAGATTTCTCATCAATCGTAAGCATTTGCAATGGATAAGGTTCAAAACAAGAAACAGAAAGATTACATACCATTGGAATCTATTTGACTATGGTGCCACTGCATCTGAGTAACATGGACTTTAGAATTGTTGCACTCAGATTTTCTGCAGGTAGTGGTTTTATGAACAAACTCACTAACAGCAATATCTGTAACCAGTGCTCCTGCATCACAGTTTACTTTCGAAGCAGATTTTGAATTATTTCCATGGTACTTTCTAGGGCGACCAGGCAATTTCTTCCTCATTTTGATAGGAATTGCTGGAGTTGATACACAAGCACCCATTCCTCTGACTCCGATGACAAATTTCTCAGCCAATCGATACTATCCCATACGAGACGCCACTTCCAGGTGGAACACAAGAAATAAGGATACCTGGCACATGCATAAGAGGAAATTTGAAATGAGTGATTATAGTACTAGTACAACAACAACTACTACGACCTTAGTCTCACACAACGAATTGCAGTTACTTATGAACTCTCAAAACCATGTCGCTTTAGTACTCGTACCCAAAGAATGAAATTTTTGTAAGGGAAAATAATTATTCCTCACAGGTATACGCATGATATCCACGTAATTTTATCTAAGCATATAATTTTGCTCTACTGGGCTAAGAAAGTTAAAGAGTATTAGCATCTTGAACTAACCAGCAAGATATGCAAAACGACTAGTTTCAGAAAAGTGAACAAGACATAACTGAAAAGGTGAGGATATAGAAGTAAGATTATTAAGGGGTTGTCTGTAGCTGGTTAGAATTATACCGGCCCCACTAATGCTATGAATAACTTACTTCCTAATTATCTGTCAAATATTGTATAACTTACGCAGAAATTAATAGATGAATAAGTTGTCTTTTTAGTAGCTACCAAACGACTCCAACATACTCCAATGACAAGATAAGCTGTTTTTCTTTCCCTTTTTATATTTCCATTTTGTAAGTTGCCTTGCCTTTTTCAAAAGGATATGGATGAAAGAGAGAGAATAAACATGATGAGCTTGTTTACCCTTCCCGAGACTGAATCAAATTAAAATATGTAATAACCTTTTTTTTTTTAAAAAATGGTAAATTGATAATTTCAGCCTTTAATAATAATAAAGAGAACTAAAAGGGTGTGAGTCAACCCTATTTTATATCTTATGCTGTTGCATACTTACTAGCCGAAAAAAAAAACACAAGTTCAAGCGAGCATTTTGTTTCTTCCAACCGGTCTCACAATTTCTATCTTTCATCAGATCTGGTCGTCTCTGTTATGAGATGGAGGATGATGATGATTATGTTGAATATGTACCAGTTGCAAAGCGCCAAGCGATTGAGGCTCAAAAGATCCTTCAGAGGAAGGGGAACTCTTCTGTTTTGGAAGGGAAAGAGGAAAAAGAAAAAAAAAACATCGAAGCTTGTTGAGGCTAAGCCAAGTTTGCTTGTGAAGGCCACCCTTCTGAAGAAAGAGCAACCTGGGATTCGTCCTACTGAACCAGTCTTGCATGAGAAGGAGATGATTGAACACTTATCTGATTGGAAGACGTTAATGTTTGACTGCGAACTAGCTAAAGGTACTACTTATACGGAGCCTTTGTTAACTGGTTGGAAGCCGCCATTAAACATCAGACGGATGTCAAAGAAAGCCTGTGATGCCATTCGAAAGCAGTGGCATATTATTGTGGATGGCAACGGTGTTCCTCCACCAATAGAGAATTTCAAGAACATGAGGTTCCCTGAACCCATATTGAAGAAACTTAAAGCGAAGGGAATTATTCAGCAGATGCCAATCTAAGTGCAGGGCCTTCCTGTTATTTTATCAGAATGAGAACAATAGCAGCACGACTTAGCTCTTAATGATGTTTATGCAGTATCTATGGAGGAGAACGCCTATAAATTTACAACCCCGACGCTTTTCTACTTCCAGCTTTGGAAGAGATGAACCAACAGAACAACAAGCTTAAAGAAAAGTAGGATGGCTCTTGAAATTAATTTTTTTCTGGGACTGTTATAGTTATTGGGTATCAAATTTCTGCATGTATGAGAGACAACCTGATGGTCTCACTTCTACAAGTCAAGGATCCCTTATTCAAAAGAATGGGTGCATCCAGATTAGCTCGTTTTGCTATAGATGATGAGAGAAGGATGAAAATACTTGAGAGTGGTGGAGCTTAACAGCTTTTGAACATGTTAGAGTCTGCTGGAGATGATTGCACGAGAAAGGAATCCTTGAAGGCTCTTATTGCGATATCAAAA
>DF357374.1:162169-177547 GCA_000787875.1 Solanum virginianum | reverse complement strand
CTGCGATATCAAAAATCAGATTGAGGCAATCTCGGACTGTTTTGGTCGTTGTTCTACGCGTGCAAGGTTGTGGAACTTGTCATTAATAATGTAAGTGAGACTTTAAGCTTTAGTGCTTGTTTTTCAAACATGCTTTGAAAAATTATATTTTTCTCTTTCTGGTGTATGTGTTGGGACAAGCATGTTCTTGACAGAGTTGATGTTTCTTTGATAAACCCTAGATATGCTATTTTTGAGAATATATGAGTTATATGTGGTGTTATGATGAATACCCTTTTTTATTACTGTGATGAGGTTACTAGGGGCATACTTAACTGCCGTAATATGTTAGGGGCATACTCATGCTGCTGTAATATGTTAGGGGCTTTGTACACGCTGTCATAGTATATTTTTAGAGCATCATTCGCTGCCGTTTATGACAGGTTTTGAGTGTGGATTGAATTGAGATATGTAGTGACCATTTTTGAACATTTGTTTGAACTTATTATGAAGTATATTCTTGTGTATATTATTTATGTATATCCGTTGTGCAGATGTTTTATAACTCTTGTTTCAGGGGTATTAAAGTAGCGAGTCGAGGATCTTACTGGGTTATATTCATATATAGCTCACTTCTTACTTGCATGTCAATGTAGATACTGTTGCAGAGGGTGAGACTTGTGGCTAACGAGTTCGTTTCCGTGTACTCTGTTGCTGAGGTGAGCCTTCGCATTGTTCGTGGAGGCTACTACAACTCTATCTATTATAGTTTATATTTTTCTTCTTTTTGGGATTTGTGTGCCTGACAGTTAAACTCATATCACTCTATTAGATGCTCCATGAACTTTCTGTGGGATTTGGGGTAGAAATATTTTGGTAAGTGACTGTTTCTTTCCATAAAGTTTCTATGTGATATTGGTTTAATAATTATTCCATTCTAATGGGTACCAATGAGTTTTGAAGTTGCACATATTATATTCTTAATGCTTGGATAGTTTGAATGTGTGTAAATATTTGGTTCTTCGACAAATAGTGTGGACGGATGTCCATCACATCTAAGAGGTATTTTGGGATGTGACAAAATATGTCAGATCAGCCACTCATAATAGAAACAAACAAATGGGTCACATCATAATTAGCAAAGGACGAATTCCATAAAGGTAATGGATAAAACGCACCCAAACGGACAAATAAGCAAAAACAATATTGTTCTCAATAACAGGAAGAAGAAAAAAAGTAATGGATGAAAGTGAAAGCAGAAAACCCCAAAATAAGAACCAAATATGAAAATGAAGAACCATAATGGCAACAATTTATGAATCAACAGGCCTTGAAAGCAAAAATACGGAAACATATTCACCAATTTGAAACCATGAAATTCAAAAAACACCTATTTTTTAGAAATACATAGAGAGCTTGGAAATATGATTTAACAACAATGTCAACAAATAATTCCAGTCGAATTATTTTTTTTTAAAAAAAAGGAGATACCTGGTAGGTCGTGACGGAAAAACGAAGATGAAGAAGAAGAACAAAAATGGAGGAAGCAGAGATAGGTGGGAGGAAGTGTGGGTCCGACGTTCGGATCCAAGCACACTTCCGAACCTTCTCTGTTTACAACCTGATCTTATTTATATATATAAATATATATACACACAACTTTTTTTTTCTGGATATATATATGGATAGATATATATTTGTGTTAGGATTTATAGAGTAGAGTGATTATAAATATATATATAGATAGATAGAGAAATTTTTATAGATTAATGAGAAAAACCAGGAGGAAGGCAAGGAAGACGAAGAGGAGGTGGGACACAAACGTCCTTTCACATTTTTGTTTGTTTATTTAGTTACTCGCACAACACTTCTCTATTTGTTGATTAAGTCGTCTATTATTATTTCATTTTATATTATGTAAAAAATATTACTTAAATTATATACCAAAATTAGTTGTGCATTATTCAAAATAGAAAAAATTTAAGTGGATAAACAAATATATACTACTTAATTAGCTAACACAGTTATAATTTGAATTAATTACGATTCGCGACAAACATATAATTTATATAAATGTTGTGTGTGACTATACAAAAGTTGTGAGAGAATCAAATTGTATAGCGAAATTACAATCACTATAAATTGTATAGCGAATTATACAATGCGGTGCACGAATTATATAGTGAAATATACAAACGGTATACAAAAACTGTGAATTGTAAGATAGCGAATTATACAAACATATATACAAATGTTGCGCAAACAATGCTGCTATTAATTACTCAAACTATAATTATGTAGCATAATTAAGATATCTTTTAGTAGCTATATATGCAAAAAATTCCTCTTCAAAATATAATTAGAGAACTGACTAAATAGTTTAAATTTTATCTAGTGATTATTTTATCCGCCAAAAAGGTTCAAAACCTTTTCGAACATATTAGAAATGTTTCAAAATGCTATCATTTCATAATTTGATCAAATTTGCTCTACCTTCCACCTATTGGATAGGTTAAGTGGTTTAAATTTGTCCCTCATTGAAAAAAAAAATTGTTTATAAGGATATTTTTAGAAATTTGTATTAGTTTAAGGTTCGTGTACATTTACAAACTTTTATACTATTAATTAAGTTGACTAGTAACATGTAACTTTATGTATCAAGTGTATTGTTGTAATATGTATTTTTAGACGTGCTATGATAAGTTTTAATTATTTTGAGCCGAGGACCTATAATAAATTAAATAACTTTTTTCCTTTGAATTTCATTTATAAAATTTCACCGAATATGATATTGTGATTGAAATAATGGCATAATCTAACATATTGAGTAATAGTCTTTTATAGTAAGTTATATTTATTTTATTATGAAGAGAAACACTGTATAGTTTAAAATACTTTTTTTCAATAAAAAGAATAATGAAAATTTTAAAAGGTGTAGTCGTGAGAATATTCAATTGCCTAAATTCATTGTATTGTCCGTCCACTTCATTAAATATCAAGGTCATAAATTAGTTGGTAATCTTTAGCTTACTTGTTAAGTTTTTCACCAAATCAGTTTGGCATTTGGTAATTACAACTGAATTAATTTAGTCAGTCAACAAAGATGAGGAAAATCAAAACCATGCATGTGCTTCAAATCATACATGTTTTTAACAAGTTTTTCCTCTCGTTTAATGAGTCCAATTAAGGAGCTAATCCTAGGCAATTAGGTTGAAACCATTCAAGATGGAAGAGTTTTTCAATTTGAGGACAATTTTAAACTATAATTAAAAGTAAAGAAGGAAATTTCCCCAACCCCCCCCCCCCGGCCCAAAAAAAATGCGTACAAGTAGAGTTTCACGTTGAACCTAAAGATAAATATGTGACCAAGATGCAATAGGCCAAGGTAGGAATGCATATACCATAATTTTAATGAATGACAAAATTGAACTCTTTTGAGATTAATTGATATAATTGTAATATCTTATGTTGCTCAGACTCTTCAAAAGTGTCAGCAGGTGTGTGTTGAATTCGCCAAAAATAGTGTGTTTTCAAAAATTCAACACGAATACGGCATTGAAAGTGAAGAGTCCGCACAACTTTAAGTAACATACACCTTAGCTTGCTTCCAACAGACAAGATGTGTCTTGATCAGTTGCTTCAGACACAAACAAAAGATTAGAGAAAAGTACAGTTTGCTTCATTGGGTCACCTCATAAAAAAACAGCTAACACACAGTTTAAACAAAAACATATTTATATCTTACTTTCAAGTTGAAGCTTTCATGAAAGATCTGCTTGCTAGATGGTCATTTTAGAAACAAACCTTCTTTTTCCAAATGAAATTACTGAAATGAATTAATTACGCTTCTCTTGTTAATTATTGTCACTATATTAAAATGCACAGTGACACAAATGCATCTGTGAGCTGCATCCCCACTTAGTAATATATAAATAGATAGATAAATAGAGAGAGATATGATGGAAAGAAGAGGTCCATCGTAGCAAATATACAAATGGAAAAGAATATTTGGGAATTACCGAAGGGGGAAAACAGATCCATGTGATAAATAAATAATGCAATCTTCTCAAGGCTCATAATTATATCACTGGATAATACAGCTGTATTTTTAATACGATTTGTTGTCATGTGGCAGTGCCTGTATACTTTGATTTCCCTTACTACTAATAATTAATCACTCGTATTTTTGGATTCTCCTTTTAAACCATTAAAATAATTTGTTTATGGCCCTTATGTCTTAACTAATTTCATGCATAACGCCACATCTAGCCCTACCAGTTGGCGCCTTTCAACTTTTTAAAAGTTATAATCAATATATACTTGGAGTAAAATCATTAATTCATAATTCTATAATCAGAAGAGAAAAATAAGAGTTGAACCAAATTTTATTCATCGGGATATATGATGATTAATAATTACTAATACTCTATTAAAGAACAAGAGGCAATGATTATCCTAAAACAGGCCATGTACCATTTTGTCGTAATGTTTATTGTCTCTGCTGCAACATCTTGAACATAGTTTAATAAAAATTCATTGGCAAACTCGTCATTCCCCATGAGCTTTGCAGTTATGTTACTTTCGGTCTAGTATTTCTTTTTTAGCTCTACTTAAAAAATTATCAGTTGGCTTTCTTACTTATTTACTACTCACTCTAACAGTTCTTCCTTTTTGGTTTGTCCCAAAAAGAATGTGACTTTACTCTAATCGAAAATAATTTAACTTTAAAATTTCTTTTTTATCCTTAATGAAATGATTCTCAGCCACATTAATATCTAAAAATAATTTTAGACTACAAGTTTAAAAAATCTTCCTTTTTTCCTTAAACACTCTGTCAAGTTTAAGAGTATCACATAAAATGAGATTATTTGGTCCGTCAAATTATTTGAGCCAAAAAGAAAAAGAAAAGGAAGTAGTAGCCCAGCGCCCCACCCAGTCTTAACCCGGATTACAGAAGTTCTCGTAGAGAATAAGCCCACCACTTGAATTATGGGCCTTCTCACATGGATCAAAGAAGCCCAATGTCTCAGCACTTGAACTTCGGAATGGAAACTTACATGGATATACACTATAGATATACACTACGTGTGTAGTCCCTCCGTCCCAAAATAGGTAACACTTTTATAGAAAAAATATTATACAATATATCATCAAAAATCGGTTTCAGAAAATATTTGATTGTTATGGCAAAGGATAATTATTACAGAGAGATCTGATCCTATAGAGTCAATTCAAAACCATAAGAAGAGATGAAAGTTGGAGAATATGTAGTACATTAATAGTTCTAAGCTATCTAAATTTTGCTAAGACCTATTGATCTTGAACAGAGAGAAATCTTCATCTTCGCCCTGTGAAAACAATTAGCTGATCGAACAACAACATACTGAAAATAACAGAAACAAAAATCTTTTGTCTAAGTAAAAAAGGTGCAGATTGGTGGTAGATCAATGGAGCTCCATAGGGACAATTCACTCTCGTAAGTATTTTCTTCTGAAATCGTTGAAGAAGATGATCCAGTTTCCGGTGAACTAGAAGATGGTCCAGTTTCTGATGAACTGTATTCACTATCCTTCTTCTCACCAATTCCTTCGTCAATTTTCTTCTCTTCCTCCTTCTTTTTGCATGCATTTCTCAGTCTGCTGAATTGTTCACATCTTTCTCTCTGCATAACTCCGGATTTCAGTTTCAACTTTAAACATTCTGTAATTCCGTTGAAAGCATAAAGTGAAGCTGAGAATTTCCTCTCGTAATTCATCCTTCTCATAGCTTCAGTTAACATCGATGACTCGTCGCCATACACCATCCCCTGTTCCATTGTCTCTGATGAATTAATCTCTTCAGCTATCTCAAATGGTGAATAGTAATATGATGATCCAATTTCATCAACAAATTGGAAGTCAATTGACTCTAACCCTATATCAGTATTATTTTCCTCTTCTTCTGCGTCTACTTCCACAATAGTATTAATCTCTCCACCGCTCATGTTTTCGTCGCTTTTCACAGGCTGAATTACACTATAATCGTTTTCAGTCGAGCATGCCTCCAAGGTGTTTGTGAAATTGCTCACGTTAATTGAACTCATATTACTGATCATGTTGTTATCAGTAATCAGATCTTCAGGGTCCTTGAGATACTCCATATACTGCAAATCTGAAAAATAAGCTTCTTCTTCTCTTAATTCTTCTCCCTGTTTGTTCTTGTTATGATTTTCGGCCACAGGTTCAGAAGAATCAAAAGAAGAAGAGGCAGCAGTAGCAGCAGCAGCGGCAGCTAAGGAATTATTTCTAGCTTTGAGCCTACTAATAAGAAGATTACTGATTTTTGAAGGAAGAGCTGGAGTAGAAGAAGAAGATGAAGAACAGGGCCAGAAATTCGTCCGAGTATTGGCTCCACGAAGTAAACAAGCAGCTTCATCATATGCCCTTGCTGCTTCTTCAGCTGTGTCAAAGGTACCTAACCACACCCTTATTTTTTGTATAGTGTCTTTAATTTCAGCCACCCATCTACCTGATGGTCTTTGTCTAACACCCACGAATCTCTTTCGTGCTCGCCGCACTCCCCCAAGCGCGGCTGCAACAGCAGTTTCCTTTACCATTTCGTCCCAGGCCACATTCCTTTGATTATCATTGCGGTTATTTTCACCAAGTCTCTCATTTGCCCTTCTTTTCCTAGCCATCGCACAAGCGATAAAATGTTAGTTTATACAAGTACAATCACAAAAATTGATAAATAGTGTTAGTTCTCGTGCAGAACTTAGGTTGGTGTGAAGTGGTATTTATATGAAGTTCCATTCACCTTGTTAAGATGGATTTTTTTCTTTTTAAATTATTTGTGCTTCTGGTGACAACAAATGGAAGGCTTCTGATTGATTAACTACAGAAAATTAAACAAGACACAAATGGATTTAATTTTAATTAAGAGAAGAGGGGAGTTGTAAATAATGAGATTTAATAATAGGTAGTTTGACCCTGCCAAAGAGTGTAGTTTCTTGATTTCATATATTTTAAGAGATAAAATTGTTTTGTAGGATAAAGTATATTGCATGAGTTTGGTCACTACAATATATCGCACCTGTCTTCTTATTATTAATATAACTACAACTTGATGAAGATAATTAATTCAGATTATATGTCACTTATCAATGCATTTATTAATTATAATAAATTCCTTTTCTTATCTTCAAGGCAATGGACATTGAAATTATCAGTTATGAAAGAGACATGGTGCATCATTGTTCCGTGCATGAAACACACAGGAAACCATTATGCGGAATGATCCTTAATAAGGAAAAAGGAACTTAAAGAATCTGCCTAAGATTAAAATTATTGTTGGCTTAAAATTCAGGGGTGACAAAAATTAAATTCAAATCGTTCAACCTGTTAGTTCAGCCCATCTCAATTCAGTTCATTTCAACCCATTTAAAATTGCGTTGATATGCAACCCAAATTGATTCAGGAGAGATCTTGGCAAAATTATTTTGAAAGACTTTTTTTTTTTAATTTGATATGTTTTATATAGTCAAAATAAAGAAAAAATATAATTTAATTAAGTACTAAAATATTTAAAAAGAACAAAAAAATAAGTAAAAGTTGGGTTGAATTGGGTCTTACCTGCTCTATAACCCATTAGTCAGCCCGTTTTGACCTAATCCATTTTGATCCAAACAATTTCGGATTGGATTGGATCTTGACCCGTTTGTTCTCTTAACCCATTATGACCCCCCAAAATTTGACCCAACCTTTCCAATTGTCACCTATATAATCTATTTTTGATCAAACTCACGCGGTTTTCCCCAGAATGCCTTGTAACATTTATATGATGAGGCTCATAACAAGAACCACCATAGCTAAATTTCTACTTTCATTCTGCATATTGATTTCTGATATTTTTAGAATAAAGTTTTGTACATATTTAGATACCACTTTGTAAATTACTCCTAACATGCACTATATCAGAGATAATTTGAGCAGCTGGTGTTGGTTACAATATTATATCTTTATGTCACTCTCAAATGTGGAAACATACAAATAGAAGAAGGCTGATAGTAACTTTGTATGATTAACCAAACAGTTAAAAAATGTGCTTCAGAGAGAGAGAGTAGCTTGTCACTTGCAAATTTAATTTTTTTTTCTTTTTCTTTTCCCCACCATGCTTTTGGATCGAACAAACAACAGAAGGCAAAACAAAAAACAGTTATAAAAAGCACAAATATAACACTTGCGTCCGTTGTGCTGGTTTTATTAATTTCGTTCCTTGCTGCATAGCCGTAGAACTCCCACTAGTAGTTGCATGCCAAGTGGAATTTGGTTTTCTTGGATCGAAAAATGTTGTGGGATGGTTATATTCTATCACGTTTAATTAGAGATCTTGAATTTAGACTTCAGAAAAATAAAAAAATCTTTGGACAGAGTATGTTGATATTCTAGTCAACGCATAAGACTCAAGATTTTTATGAGGTATGGGTGTTCATATACTTTTAATCCAGAGTTGCTACTAATCACCGGAGGATTCTAGATCAACTTATTTGTATTTCAATGCTAGTTTCTATAAAAATACAGTGTTGCCGTGGTTGTTTGCACAAATGGCTTATTGAGGCGACAAGGGACTAAATTTGCCAGCCAAATTCATCCAATTATTTTTAAATGTAAAAAATTTGTCGACCCAATTAACTGTGCAAATGATCCATGAATTGGTCAGGCTCCAAATAAATTAAACTATGGAGACTGAAGAGGGGAAAAAAGAAAATAGCTGATTTTTTCAACAAAATCAATCAAGAAAAGAAATGTCAACGGGCCACTCCAAAACCTCCACATGGAAGTTCCACAACAATCAACAATTCTTCTTCTACTCGTGATGTAACTTGTTATATAATAGTTCTTTAATTATGATTCTTTCTTTCAACCCCTACCTACTAGGGCAAGATCAGAAAGGGACTGATAAGATTCCAACGAGAAGGGAATAAAAACTGAAAGCCAAAAAGTTATCTCACACAAATGGAGACGTCAAGCACAAAGATGAATATCTTTTTATTGCTATTATTTACATTTCAACTGAAACTAAATTGACCAATCCAAGTATCTCAACTGGAACTTTGGGGCTGATCCACATTTGGCATTTTCTTTGAAAAAAAATGGGACTTGAACATTTCAAAAGGATCAGGTAAAACAGTTAGTTGTGCAGGTTTATTCAAGTCTCCGCAAGAAAAATTATACCTTTGCCTATCCAGGATACTCATTAGGTTATTGTCAACAAATTTTGATATGATGTGATTCTACCATACTAGATTTTTGGAGTAAATGGTTTTACTAGCGCTTGTTTTTAATTCACACGATCAAGCGGTTGTTTGGATTTGCTTATATGTGAAAAGCCAAAAGTTGGATATGAAAGTTGGTTATATCTAATTTTTGGCTTTTAGCTTTTTTTTTGGTACTTTTTTAGCGTAGAAATAGGTGTTTAAAAGCACTTTTTATTTTTTCCAAATACCTCCAAAAAAAATTTTAAAATAACAAAAAAGCCAAAAACCACTTTTCGATCCAAATACCCAATGTGTATCAATCTACCTATGAGGCTATGAGAGCACCAGCAAAAGGAGAAAATTGTATTCAGAAAATCAGTCGGATTTACACCAAGTAGTAATTTTCGCTCTAGGGTGTGGCTTAGTCATCAATAAAAAAGGCGAAAACCATGAAAAATCCAAGTTCAGGTCAGCATAAACTAAAAACACCAGGTGACTTTTTCACCCCGTCTAAGCCTTGCACAGAGTTAATTGTTACCTGAGCTAGTGGGAAGCAGTAGGATGTGGTAGGACCACAAGTTGATGATAAGGCATTTACTGTTGGTACTTCTAAAAAATGATAGGGACATAAGCATGTGAAATAAAAATTAGTTGCACCATTATGATATCAAGGGTAAATATAGCACTGTGTCAACTAGAAAGTGGTGTTAGCCAAAGTACCGAACTAAAAAAGTTGGTGTTATACCAAGTAGTAGATGAACTCAAAACTACATACTGGTGAATCACATAAATATGATCTTAATTACAAACCTGTAAAATTCACATCTTAATCACAGCTAGCAATAGCCCAATTACATCCTAAGCATCAACTTAAGCAGCAGAAAGAAGGGGAGCGCGGATACTTGCACTATTCCCAGAAGATCCGACATGTAGCAATGCTGGATCTTGATAAGCTGTGGCTAATCTATCATGAAAACTTGCCATTGTAGGATCATTTTGCTCCTCTTTATCCTTTTTTAGCAAACTCTGTAGTGTTAATGGAAAGGCATAAAAACTATCAGTGTGTACACGTAAGGAAATGACAACTCAAATAAGGGGCCTATAGAACTTTGAGAATTGACAAGACTGTTCAATGAAAAGAGCAAGTAAACATTCTCATTTTCAAAAATATCTCAGGTTAGCAACATATATGGAATCTAAAACATAACTAGTTCACAAAATGTTGCTGTGGAAAGTTGTGGCCTATAATTCACAAATATGTTGCTGAGAATGTTTAAAAATATCTCAGGTTCTACAGCAACATCTATGCCATTAGATTCTTGAGAATGTTTAAAAATATCTCAGGTTCTACAGCAACATATATGCCATTAGTTTCTTTTAGCATCACTACACATCAGCAAAACATTCCTAGTTCACAAAGTTACCAAATAGGGCAATTGTCAAATCAAAAGTTTTGTCAAGTCAATTAAATTCTCAAGGACGCCAATTGGACTACCATATCAACAACGACCAAAAGAAAAGAAACAACTTCTGCAGTAGTTTCTTGCTTAATAACTAGTAGGATCCACGGAGGAAAAAATTAAGATTCAGGCTACATAAACCACGAGCTACAAAACAAGTAAACAACAAGGCAGATGTACCTCAACAGAATAAGACTTGAACATAGGTAGGAAGCGTCTCCTACAATAGCTGTTGAACACAAGAGTAAGGATTGGAAGAGGAACTGTTAAGCTTGAAGCCAGAGGAAGATTCTTTAGCCCAAATATTCCAATGGCTATAACATGCATCAGTATCAAGGAGAAGATCATGGAATCATGTACGATAGGCCACAACTTTCCACCAGTCTCATACTTGGGTGCATATACATTCAGCAGCTGCTCAAAAAATTAATAAAACGTGATCAATGCCAGAGCAAGCCAGCAGAGTTTTGATATTTCACAAAGATCTCCCCAACAGCCAAAAATATCAACATCAACCAGAAGTCAACAACTATGCTTCAGTCCCAAGAAAATAAATTCAGCTATATGAAGCCTCACTGATCGTTATTCTGAACTTTAAGCTAAGTCATGTCACCATAATACCAAATAAAAAGGAGCAAAAATTAATTTAATATATATATACATATACATATATGTATGTGTATATATATATAATAGTAATAATAATAATATTAAAAGTTCTCTATACCTTTTCCGTACTTAAGTCAAAATACCCCTAAAAAGCAATAGCTCAAAATCAATGCACGAACAACGGTAAAACTAATTCCCAATTAGTAAATAATGCCCTATCTTTAGCTAAGTCTGCATTATTCTAAGAACGACCAAATATAAGACAAATAAAAATACTTTTCGGGCAGTCAACTTGGAGCAAAGATATTGAAGACAGAACTCTGAGGTCTTAAAAAGTCAAGGAACCAGCCCCACTTTTTAAAACATACTAAGTGACTCCTATACATGATTTGTCGTGACATACAATACGGGTCTTATGGAGTTCCTTATGACCATATTAATATAGTCGCACCTAATAGAAATAAATAACATGTCCTCTTTAACAACTAAACTTTTAGATGAGGAGTCATATGATTTAACATGGTAACAGAAAATGTAGAAGTCCTGAATTGAAGGGCGGTATTTAAATTGAAAAGGAGAAAATAATTAGAAATGAACTCAACAAAGCATAAAAGGTGTAAGGAGATCCAAAAGAACATAAAGAAACTGAAAATCATATGCTTAGACCTTGTAGAAAAACTAATGCATCAAGTTTGAGAATTGGCATAACATGGCATGTTGCAAGAGGAATATTCTGATAATTTCAACATTTCATTTTCTTTTTTTTAAACTTCCCAGTTCCCAGAATATAGAAAAGAAAAAAGAAAAAGGGCATCCTGAAGTACAAAGCATCCCGCATTAGTAGGGTCCCAAATATAGAATTCATCATTTTTACGTAACCCAAAGAAACAGAAGAAAAATGTGCAACCAACCTGGTTCCGGTAGATGAGATACCCCAGACAGTAGTAAACCAAGAGAAATGGCAGAATTAGGGGAGCAAGGAAGAAATATGTTATACCAAGGAGACCGAACAAAAGTATCCTAGGAATCTCACTGTGGTAAGGAACTGAAGGGACCTCAAACTCATCATCAAATTTCCTACAAATATTTCTCTTTATAAAATTGAAAATGAGGGTCGACAGCCGAAAAAGTTCTGACGAAGTGCTGGTCCATCCTGATGTAACCACATAGGCAATAAAGAAAGTTGCCTGCAAGAAGAATAGGAACTCAGTGTTCACTGGTAATAACTGTTGATTATTCAACAAGTACGTATCATTCAAGCATTTAAACTTTGTCATCTTTCTCAGTAGTGTTATTCAGTAGTAAAAGCAGTATTAAAACAGGTATATCAGATCCATGTTCCACATAAAAGTTTGATGTGAGAAATTTCTACCGTCCGATCGCATTCTACAACATTTCATTTGAAAACTTCATATGATTCTAGTGACTTAACTAATCACATAAAGCCATCAATTATTTTTTTTCTTTTTCGACAAAGTCAAAGCCATAGACATATCCATGACAAATGCCAAGAAAGATAGTATAAGCTATCCTACCAGCATGTTTAATTCCAAATAGTGACCA
This sequence comes from Solanum virginianum, assembly GCA_000787875.1. Classification (NCBI taxonomy): domain Eukaryota; kingdom Viridiplantae; phylum Streptophyta; class Magnoliopsida; order Solanales; family Solanaceae; genus Solanum; species Solanum virginianum. Next base: position 164,701 of record DF357374.1, on the reverse strand, counting down.
TCTGTCCTCAAAAAAATGAACTAACTTGGCCCAAACTGAACTTTCTCACGGGCTTGGTAGGAAAATACTTAAATAGCAGTTTACTTCATTGTTGAGAGAGATCTTTGCCACAATATTTCCACAAGGGTGGAGCACCTATTCACTTTTAGCCTTCAACTATCATTTTACCATTTCTTGCCTTCATCCATCAGGTTGTCAGTTAAATTATCCTTCTGTAACAGCAGCCACGGAGATCACCACTAACCCCATTTAAACATGCAGTCAAGATAATTTCAGAAATTGTCCAAAACGGCAAATATGTAATTCTTTCCCTCTCACTCAGAATCCTAGTCAAGGAATTAGACTTCAATGTAATATTTTGCAAGAAAACATATACTGTGACTCTTGTAGTCTGTCTTGCAAAGACATTTGCAAAAAGCAATAACAGGGTAGTCGTAATTGACATAATAAGAGACGAAATCACTTCTTCACAACGTTTGCTTGCGGAATGTAGCTTGTTGTATCCCAAAGGCTCCTCTTCATTTTTCACTCAAATGTTCATAACAATTTATCCCAAAACAATAGATTGAGCTACAGTTGATATTGTACAGAACTTTTAAACATATTTAAGGATCAACTCTTCTGTTTAAAGAGGACAATTGGCATAATGATAACTGAATAACACTCACCTGTCCAGGAACCGCTACAGCTAGTAGAGCAGGAATATTTTTGGGCTCAAGAAAAACTTCAACTCGATAAAGAGCTGATCCAGAGAGCACATTGGCAAAGAAAATGTTCCATATAGTAAACCAAAGAACTTTGATGCATGCACTTTTCTCTATCTTGCTCATAGCAATGTAACCTTGTATGGATGAGAACATAATCATTATGGATGGCACAACATAGAGAAATAGCTGAAGTACAAGACTAGGAAGATATCCGGTAATCACTTGGCTAACAACTGCTCTGCAAGGCACATCAACTTATTTTACCACCATGTGAAGACATCAAAAAGTATAGTAATATACTCATTAAGCAGAAAGTTTCTAAAGTTTTCAGTTTTATCACTTACATTCTAAGCACACCTTTCAAAAAGGGAAACCAGATTTCCAATTGCTCAAGATGTGTAAGTCCTTGGACTATTAAAACAGGTATAAAAAATAGCAGAGTAAGGAGGACACATGCCACAATAACCACCAGGTTGCTAATCCATCTCTTTAGAAATGATGCTGAAAAGAAAGGCCAATACACATCCTCTGGATCAGGAGCTGGCTCAGTGACCCATTGCGTAGGATTTACACCTTGCTGCATGTGTATAGCTGTAGCTGTGGCAAAACGTGTCCTGAAAGATACAAAGGCAGCTCCTACCTCCTGTTATATAGGATATGCGTAATTAGTTGAAAACAATCAGACATTCATGAAACCTGCCTTGAGAAAGATAGGAAATAGATGAACATGAAATCTAACATTGTAATGACCAAGAAAATGAATAAATAGCATCTTAGATACTAATATTCTTCTACAATCTACCTAGGGCTCTTTATTGCAACATATATGTGAAGTAAGCAATAACATGCTGGTGGTGGAATGGCTTCACATGCTTCTTTTGTCACTTCTGCCACATTTTAAATTCAAAATTCTTCAGCAGTTATTGTTGGTCCCCAGTGCTTTCAGGATTTAGCAAATTCATGTGTTAGATAAATCACATAGTTAATTTACGTAACTTGGTTAAGCTTGCTTCTCAAAAGCATCTATGACCAGTTGCACTTAGAACCCTCATATTTACAGTATTGACTAACTATATACACATCAAGTAATGTAGACTTGTCCACGTTGGCAGAAAGTAAGTACTATAAAAATGAGCGTTGGCCATGTCCAGATACAAATTCTGTAATGTAAAAAGCATGCATACACAATCAGAATATGTAAACCCTGATGATACCTTTGCCAGACTGGAAGATTGCTCAGCCCTTACATTCTCTTCCATATCTTCCAGCTTCTTTTCATAGTGATCAAGTAGATTAACTCTCTGTCCAAAAAGGCCCATGAAACCAGCACGCCCGAACCTTTCTCGATCATGGTTTGCTGATTTCAAGTTCATAAGCCTTCTATACAACCTATTAGAATTTTTCTGCACAAACATGGCACAGATTGCCACAGAATAACAATAAACTGGTCAATACGTTCTTGCATCCAAATGATAATTCCACTTGCACCTCTATTGTGAAAGACTAGCCTTCACAGCAAACTCATTATATGAAGACGGCAGATCAAAATGTCAAGAGAATTTAAATTATTGTTCTTGTAATTTCTTCCTACCCTCTTCAGACCCCACTTGTGGGATTTCATTGGGTATGTTGTTGTATTCTTGTAATTCCTTCATTTTCAATATTGCAATCTACATTTACATTACTTTTTTCTTGCATGTTGAAAGATTTTGTCCAGCGCAATATCAGATAATGCATAAATAATATGGACCTGTGAAGTACAACAGAATGTGGAGCCCATATTAAATCTGGGAATCAGGACGAACTTTATTTTGAGGAATATAGG
>DF357374.1:121890-162099 GCA_000787875.1 Solanum virginianum | reverse complement strand
GAACTTTATTTTGAGGAATATAGGACTTAATAATAAAAGGGAACATGTCATTCACCAATGTGTTTCCACTGTATCATGAATCACATTCTACCATGTTTTATCAGATAAATGTACAATGAAGCAACTTCAGCTCCTTATCCGTAAAAGGAGATTTTGAAGCAACTTCAGCAATTGAACGAAGAGCATTGGTTGGGAAATCTTTATAGGAAAACACTAACAGGTAAAAAAAAATAAGAGGGTACAAGCACACACCAACTTCTGCTTAAAAAAGGGAACAGTAAAAGAAATACATCAACTCAAAAACAGAAGAATTTCAGTAACAAGTGACTAAAAATGGTAATAAGAAACAAATTCTATCATAACTGAAGTTACTGAGTTGAAGTTAACGTGGCTATGATTCTTACAATGAGACCTTGGAGTTTGCTTGCTCGCCGGACAACCCAGTGTGAAAGATATGTATCAGGATAATACTCTGAAAAAAAACTTTCAACTGTTTCACTATAACTTCTTCCTGATGAAGCTGGAATACTTCGAACTAAAATGGTAAACTGATGGGGATGAGGTTTTGATGAATAAAAGTAAGAAACTCTCTTTGATGAAATATAGTCATACTCCTGAAATAAGGTGTATCGCATTGTAAGTTGAAGTTTAGCAAGGATGAACAAGAAACTTAAAAAAGAAGATGTGTCAAATCACTTACAAAGTAAAGGAGATAGCAAACAACTGCTGTGAAGATATAAATACCTGAGAAATGGATCCATAACCTTTAAAGACAAAACAAATAACTCTCTCAGATTTTAGTATCAACTACCAGTATCAACGTATATTGCTAATTTCATTACATGACCCTTTCTTAAGTTTCATTGGTGATTGATTTATAGATACAACTAGTTCAAGACATTGACACCATAATGACTTTGATGTATAAGACACAGAATCTAAGGTGTGGAGTTGTTAATGAACACTTTGATAGCAATGTTCTTCTTCAACGGACCCACTATGAACATTCTGCAGATAAATATCATATAGCTTCTAGTTTCTGAGAAAATTTAGGATATGTGGTTTGTTACATGCAATCTGTTATCATGAGCAGCGCTGAAAGAGAAAGATACTTCTTATGACCAAGAAAAAAACCAACAGTTGATAAAATTTGATTTAACAAAACAATACATAATCCAGTCGTAGAAGATATCCAAATTGGAAAATAAAAATATATCCACAAGTATCAAGGCTGCCATAAATTCTAGTCAAAGATAATTTTGAATATTACAAACATGTCAAAGAAAAGGTATATGAGGCTTTTGCATAGTTGATCTCGATTTATTTTCCATTGTTGGAATGATAGCAAAGTCATTCTTATCGATAACTTCGAGAATCCCAGAGACCAAATTCCACCACACCACTATTTGAACAGCATAATTCAAAGAAAATCCTTTTAATCTGAGATCCCAATATAGACACTTTGTTACCAAAAGAATCTATAGCCTCACCATAAAAGAGATGACCACTACAAACTGAAAAACACTAAGACCAGTAGTCAATTTCAATTTCATGGAGAGACGAGAATGTAATCCAATTTTATTGCCATAGATTAATTTTTAATTTTCACCATGTATAGATTCTATGCAGTTAGAAAACCTCTATTGACATCACAGTTGAATAAATTTAAAAGTGGAAGGTCTTCAGTTTACCTGTTTGATCCGTCGTTAACATTTGAGATGGTGAATGATTCCAGAGACTTGTTAGGCAAGTCAGAAAAATCAAGACTTAGTTGTTTCCCCATGTAATTGATAGGCAGAAGAATGAAAACCCCCATGATGACAGCAAAGGTAAAAACTCTAGCACTGTTGACATATGGGAAACCAGATTAGCTCAAGATAGTGAAAATGAGAAGTAAAAGAAAAAGTAAGGTCCACATTAAGCTATAAATTCAGAGTTCTGATTTTGAATGAATACTGAAAACTGCTTCAATGCTAACTCTTTTTTGAACCTACAAGTTGTTTAGTGGGCGTATAAGAATAATGCAAAATAGAGTGTATTATTAATGCTTGCATTAATTATGTAGAGATTATTTTTTATGCATTGGTTTGCTGAGTTAAAAATAGAATGCATTGCACAATTTTTTTAAAAATAGTTATTTACAAAGATACCTCTAGAAACATGGTCGAAAAGATGTAGAAACATTTTGAGGGGCAATTGAGTCTTTGATCATGCTAATGTTAATGCATGCATTAAATCCCATTGCATTACTAATACTTTCATGTATTAGTACTACACTCCTCCATGTAAGTGACGCGTGCATAACCAAAAAATTGTACCAAGCAAGATACTACTAATACACAAAATTAACGCTTGCATTATTTTCCTAATTTACTCTACCAAACGACCTCTTATAGTTTAGTTCTAGTTTTACTATATTACAGGTGTAGAGTTGTTATTGTTTTTCTCATCTTCAAAACAAGGTATTAGAAGTGTTAAGTTATCAAGTTTGATAGTGTCTGATATTTTTAAAAAAATCACCTTTAAATAGATGCTTTCTTGTTACCAAACTAGTCAAGCCACAGATTCTGCTGATTACCTCTTTCTTCTCACAGGACAATGAAAGCATCTATGAGCTTGGTGGAAATTTTAGTAGTCTTTGGCTTACCAGTGGGGAGGCTTTAGGCCCAGTGGCCTACCAGCCAAACATATTTTTTCTTTTCATAGTTTACTGATTTCATTTTAGTTAACCTCTTCAGCAGCTATGCTCCAATCATGGCAAAGGTTATCGCCAGCCAGCAAATTTTTTTGTCTTTCCATGGTTACTGCTTTTTTTTTTTTTCATTTTTAGTAACCTTTCCAGTAGCTATGCTCCTTTATGGGTAACCTTACCAGCAGAGCTATGCCCACTTTTTTATTATTGTTCAGTCAACAGGATGACTAATTCAATGACTATCCAGTGGAACGACTTCCTTTTGTCAAGTATTCTATCCACTTCTTATCAATTTTTCTACGCCAGATTCAACCAAACAGCTTTTTCAGCTCCTCCTCAGGCAATTGTCTCGACAATGTAATCAGGCCACTTTCTGTTGACTAATTGCTCTCATATTTCCATAGTAAGCAAACTCAAGTTGGTTAACCCCACCTCAAGTTTGAAGGGCATGTTAAAATTTCCAGTGGTAGTGTTAGAAGGTAGAGTTACAAGTGCTAAGTTGGTACATTATATATCATCTCACAGTGAACATATATTGCATATTTCACACAGATAAACAGGTGTATCTTCAACTCCATATTAATCATAATGCAATCAAGTAAGCATTTTCCTAATCTCTTCAGTTATTTCTCACATTAGTCAATACCTTGTCTCTATGAGCAATACTTCTCAATGCCTAGTCTCTTCAGTAGCATGTGTAAGTTGCCAATAACTCAGCAGAATGGTTGCTACAACACATGCTGCCCCTTAGAACTACAATGGGAAGGATGAAAGATCATTTTGACATCCTCAATGTTTTGGGGGAAAGTGGAAGAATAACATGTGCAGTGATCTTAGACCCATATGTCAACTTTAGAGTAATACACCAATTCCAGGCTCCAGCCAGCAAATCAGTGGTGTATTGCACCAACTTTCATTCATATGTTTATTTTCTATTCTTACCACTGGCAGGTTTTATTATTGAGCAATTAATCTAGCAAAGGCATTTCCTAGATATAAAATGCAAATGTCACTCACTGGAAATAAACTTAAGGTGTGAAGTTCTGCACAGAAGCTATAATGAACATATTATTCTCGTCAAGCCTTCAGCGCATAACAGTGCTTAAGTAACCTGAATATGAAAATACGCATGAAAACAACAGCATCCAAGCCCGAGGAGGATAATAGCTCTGCTTCTGAGGGTCGCCATGCTCTTGTCACCCAACCAGCAGACGGCAAAAGTCTGTCCAAATTGAAATCATTGCTTTGCTGAGATTTCCCTTCAGCAACCAAGCGTGGTGCATAAACCTCCGCATTTCCAGGCTGCTTTCTCAGTATAGAATACAATGTGAAGAAGAGAAAACAAAGGCCAAGATTGATTCCAACAGAAGTCAAAAGTGCAGAGAGGATCATTCCTTGTATCCTTTCACAGAACTGTCTGCTTACAGCATTAACTCTTCAAATCAACAGCAGGGAAATACCAACGGCACAGATAACAAACACTCGCGAAGGCAGTTATAGGCTGCAAAACTAGAAACAATTAACATTTCAATTCAAAAGTGTCTTAACAGATCACTACGACCAAGGCAGCAACCGGAGTACAACTAAGATATAAAAAACTAATTAGAAGTCCAACAATTAAATAAAAAATCTAACCAATTGGTAGTTAAAGTTATTGACTTAGCTAATATGGATTCAGCTGGGATCGGGTACTTTTTCAATTACAGGAACATAAGGAAGGTTTGAACACACATTACATATAATAGTATTTTAGGTGATAGTTAAGTACCTTTAACAGAAGCTGCGAGCTAGCAGGGCAACCCTAATGAAGAAGGAAAAGTGAAGAAGATAGGGATGAGAGATTAAGGTCAAACCTGCGGTATGAGGAACAAGCTACGGCAGAAAGAGCTGGAGTGGAGTTCAAGTAAACTACACTATACGTGCTATTTCGACGATTGGAGATTGATTTCCAGCTTTACCATTTCTACAGTGTCATCCTTTACTCAACTTGCCACCTCTCCCAAAACTGGAAATTTCCCTGGATGGTATCATTACTTTATTGCTGGCTTGAAATAAGGGAAATATTTTTTTTTTTGTCTCGCTGCTGCTATAATTATTATCCAGTGATATTTAATTTTATCGTTAGTTTTTTTATTATATTTTTATCAAATTTGAAATGGAATATGGGATTACATATACATATTAATTGGATACAAATATAATTAAAAAGGAAAAATATTAAAATGGTGCAAAAATAAAAATGTGATTGAGTTATGATTTGCAATCGTGAGAGGTGATGGATATAATTATGATTGAATACACATATACTTAAGGAAGAACATTAGAATACATATCTAAAATAAAAATTAGGAATATAAATTTGATTGAATACAAAACTATTTAAGATGAAAATGGAAATACAAATTTAAAATGGAACATGAAAATACATATACATATTAAATGAATATAAATATATTTAGGAAGGAAAAATGACGAGAACATGAGAAATGTAGTTGGGTTATAATTTGTATTAAAAAAATATATTTTTTTAATATAAATAACATTTGTATCTTGATAAACAAAAATATATATAAAGAAACAGAGAATATGCAAATACATGAGAACAAAAAATAAAAAATAGGAATACATATTTGATTGGATACATAACAATTTAAGAAAAAAAAGAGAATACAAATCAGAAATGAAACATGAGAATAAATGTACATATTAAATGAATACAAATACTATATTTAAGAAGAAAAAATGATGTGAACATGAGAACTGTAGTTGAATTATGATTTATATGAAGAAAATGTATAGTTTTTTTAAAAAAATAAAATAGAAATTATATTTATTTATATTTTTTAAATCTCGATAAACAAAACTATGTATATAGAATTAAAAAAAATTAATAAACAAGAACAAATATGTATATAGAATCAAAAATATATCCAAAATAAAGAAAGTTCTAAAAAAAATATACGATAAAGATTTTGTTACCTAAACCAATAGCATCCTTTTTTAGGACTAAAAATTCGAATTTTTCTTTTTAAAAGGGGAGAGGAACGAAAGAGAAAAGAGAAGGAAGTTGAAAATGGAAAGAGAGAACGTGAAATAATGAAAAGAAATACGTGCAAATTTCTAGTTTTTTTTAAAAAAAATAACATGTCAATCAGTTGAGAAAATAAAGAAATTAGATTATGATATTATTAATTTTTTATTATATTATAATATAATTTTATTTAATAATATTCTTAAAGTATAGTTGATTTTAATAAATAAGGTAAGAAGTTTGACTAGTTACATAATTTTTTTTTGGAGCTTTAAAAGTATAGGACTTATTTTTCCTTAACTAAATAACAACAACAATATACTTAGTAAAATCTCATAACTAAAGTTTGGACAGAATAAAATATACGCAAATCTTACCACTGCTTTATTTGTAAGAAGGGAACTCTAAAAACGGAAAGGCCCAAAAATAAAGTAAATTACTAAACACCGGTCTTGACCCAAAGCTCCAAGGAGACTTTCAAAACCAAAATCGAAATAAGTATAGCAAAAGTGTGGCCGTCTGAGGACCCTGAGACGGACAGCTCTCAATTCGGGGCTGGAATCGTCTATAAGGTATCACAATTTCTAATTGGATCCACTGCTTTACTCTTCCGAATTCCGTTTAGCTTAATTTTCTCTTGTTTCATTGCTCAATTTTGCTGATCTGACTGGAAATTGATTTAGATCTGACAATTCCAATTTGAAGATTTGATCGTTTAGTTATATCTGCCGAATTCTCATTTTGAATAACACAGTGGCGCATTTGAATTCGCTAAATGGGTGATCTCGGATCATTTTGTGAGATCCTTTCTATGCTGCACCCTCTCGTCATATTTTATTTTTGGATGGTAGTGCTGGGGGCGTAATTGAGAAATTTTAGAAATGATGGTGTTGAATATGTTTTCTGTTTTTCTCTTTTCTTTTTTGTTTCAAGGGGGATTGGGGGTGAAATTTATAGTTGCTGTTGTTGTATTGATCTCCAAAAATACCTGAGGCAAAAAGCTTTGTGTTTTAGCTTATATGGACACTATGTTGTTGAGTTAGGACAATGGCTTGTGAAATTCTTGGTCAAAAATTTCCGATGTGATTGTGTAGCAGAATGATCAACTAAAAGTGACTTAACCTAGTGTTTTGTGGTTGTGCTCTTATTAAGCTTTTAAGTTGGTTTATTAAAATGTTGAAAGAGACAAAGAGAAAAAGGCTTGATTTTGAACCCTCCCAAATGGAGAAATATAAATAATAGGATACTGGATGAGTATGTACTAGTGCACTAGGTATGATATTTGGATTAGTATGTGCTAGCATGGTAATAAAGATGAATATTTGTCTGATTCAAATTTTCTTCAACTCATGGCTTACATTCTGATCTACATGTGTTTGAAGTGTTGTGCTTTTGACAGATAGAAATTCCTTATTGAATGGGACACAGGATGTTTTCTTCATTAGCATAAAATTCCATGTTTATCACAACCGACTTGGATTAATTTACTGTTTAAACTTCCAACTGCATGGTGTTCTTACACTGTAAGAAATGCATTATCTTTAGTGGATATATGTGTATATGCTCCGGCTACATTCTCCATAGTCTACGACAAAGTGACTATCTTTGCTATGAACAAATAAACTATTTTTCTGATGTTTCTTCTCTGTTGATGTCAGTATTCATAGAGCCTGTCAGTTTTTTTGACCTTTAAGTCTTCGTTTGAACTTTCATATCCACATTTATCAGCATAGACGAGATATAGGAAGTGTCTTTCATTCTTTGCTATCTCACTCCATTGCTTTACTTATCTCACATCAAACAACTTATTGCTTCTCAGGGGAGTAGTTCGGCCTATCAGCTGCTCTATTCACAATTTTTTTCATACATTTCCAATTGAAGTGAACTGAATCACAAGTTAAATTATGATGGGGTGCCTTGATCAGCAGAGTTTAGTCAATACTCCAATTTCAGAACCCAAAGGTCATACTATAAAGCCTTCCAGAGGTGCCTTAGAATGTATGGTGAATTCAGAAATTGGTGCTGTTTTAGCTGTGATGAGGAGAAATGTTAGGTGGGGATTTCGTTATGCTGCTGAAGATGATCAACTAGAGTATTCTCTCATCCAATCTTTCAAGGAATTAAGGAAAAAGATATTCTCATGGCGACACGGGTGGAACAAGGTTGATCCACTTCTTTACCTTCAGCCCTTCTTGGATGTGATCCAATCTGATGAGACTGGTGCACCAATAACTGGTGTTGCATTGTCATCTGTTTACAAGTTCTTGACTCTAGGAATAATTGAATCAGCGGACATGAACGTGGACAAAGCTTTGCATCAGATAGTTGATGCTGTGACAAGCTGCCGCTTTGAAGTGACTGATCCTGCCTCTGAGGAAGTGGTGCTGATGAAGATACTTCAAGTTCTTTTGGCTTGTATGAAAAGTGAAGCATCAAAGAATTTGACTAATCATCATGTATGCAACATAGTAAACACTTGCTTCCGATTGGTTCATCAAGCAAGTGCTAAAAGTGAACTTCTGCAGAGAATAGCACGCCACACGATGCATGAATTGGTTAGATGTATCTTTGTTCACCTGCCTGACATTGAAAGCAGTGTGTGCACTGATGCAGAGGTAATTGAGATTCTCTTTCTTTTCGGCCCCTGTATTGTTACTTGGGAGTTGGGACATTCACTTTCGTGTATATGTAATTTTCAACAGGCAATTACAAAAAGCATCGTTTCATGTGAGAGGGCTTGTTTTCTTCAGATTTTATTGTGAGCTTACCTAGAACCTTTTACTACATGAATTTCTTAATCAGAGGTTACCCATACATGGTAAACACTTTTAAGAAAATGACCAACTATTATGTAAGCGGAATTATTACAGGTTGATAAATTATCATCGAAGCCTTATCAAAATAAATGGTTGCAGAATCCAAACGCTGAAATGATAAGGAAGAAAGATTACTCTTTAAATCCAATGCAAATTGATGGAAGTCATGTTCTCTAACTTGACCCTAGAATGGGTTGCACGTTTGAGTCTTTTGAATTTCCTGTATATTAGATCACTCTCCTATGTATGGAGCTTGCCCACTTATGGCTTACTATTCAGCCTGAACACCAATTTAGGCCTAAGCCCAAGCTGATAAGTTAGTTGCTTCTCTGAGAAGTCCTTGAACTGGGTCTCCTCTGATGCATTTTAGACATTTAGCAGTTTACTAATCATGTTGAAGATTCGGTGTTCTCTGTCTTTTGATAGTTTTCCTGGACTCTAAATTATATCAATGAAGGGTTGATTGAGATTTAGATATTTCATCTCTTAAGTTCTTGAAACTTGAATACACAACTTCTTGTATATTGTTATTCACAAAGCCATTTTCTTGCAGGCTGGCAAGAAACGAGAAGACAATGGATGTGTTAATGTGGCCGCAGGGGATGATCCAACAGATGAGAAAACTAGAAAAAGGGATGTAGCTTGTAATGGAGAAAACCCAATGATGGATCCTTATGGGGTCCCTTGCATGGTGGAGATATTTCATTTCCTTTGTTCTCTTCTGAATGTGATGGAGTCCATTGAAATTGGTTCAAGATCCAACCCAATTGCATATGAAGAAGATGTCCCATTATTTGCACTGGGTTTAATTAATTCAGCCATAGAACTTGGTGGTGCTGCTTTTGGAAATCATCCCAAGTTATTGGCTCTGATACAGGAGGAATTGTTCCACAATCTAATGCGCTTTGGCTTGTCAATGAGTCCTTTAATTCTTTCGATAGTTTGTAGCATTGTTTTAAATTTGTATCATCATCTGCGTTTTAAGTTAAAGCTACAGCTTGAAGCGTTTTTCTCTGGTGTTTTACTGAAGATCGCCCAGAGCAAGCATGGAGCATCATATCAACTTCAGGAGGTTGCCATGGAAACACTTGTTGACTTCTGCAGACAACATATGTTTGTGGCAGAAATGTATGCAAATTATGATTGTGACATATCCTGCAGCAATATTTTTGAAGAACTTGCCAACCTGTTATCAAAAAGCACTTTTCCAGTTAACAGCCCACTTTCAGCTTTAAATACTCTTGCCCTGGAAGGTCTAATTGCTGTGATTCAGGGTATGGCTGAGAGAGTAGGCCAGGATTCATTAGTTTCAGAAGAAGGCTCATTTAATCTCGATGAATATAGACCATTTTGGTTAGAAATATGCAAGGACTATAATGATCCTGATCATTGGGTTCCTTTTGTCCATAAGATGAAGCAAATAAAGAAGAAGTTGCTGGTTGGAGTTGATCACTTTAACCGTGATCCAAAGAAGGGTATGGAATTTCTCCAAGCAGTGCATCTGTTACCTGATAAACTTGATCCAAAAAGTGTAGCATGTTTCTTTAGATTTACAAGTGGCTTGGATAAGAATCTTGTTGGGGATCTCTTGGGAAGTCATGAAGAATTCTATATTCAAGTGCTTCATGAATTTTCAAGGACATTTGATTTTCAGAATATGAACCTAGATACTGCCTTGCGAATCTTTTTGGAGACATTCAGATTGCCTGGAGAATCACAGAAAATACACAGGGTGCTTGAAGCTTTCTCTGAACAATATTATGAGCAGTCACCAGATGTTCTGGTTGATAAAGATGCTGCACTTGTGTTATCATATTCACTTATCATGCTGAACACAGATCAACATAATGCACAGGTCAAGAAGAAGATGACAGAGGAAGATTTCATCCGCAACAACCGGAGAATAAACGGAGGAAATGACCTCCCTCGAGAATTTTTGTCTGAGCTTTTCCACTCCATCTCTGAGAATGAGATCCGAATTTCCTCAGATCAAGGTGCTGACACCTCATTGCTGGCACTAAGTCATTGGATTGGTCTAGTCCACAAATCGAGGCAAACTTCCCCGTTTATTGTGTGCGATCATGGACCTTATCTTGATCATGATATGTTTTCTATGCTGTCTGGTCAGACAATTGCTTCCATCTCAGTTGTTTTAGATCATGTGGAGCAGGAAGATGTTTGGCAAACATGCATTGATGGATTTCTTGCCATTGCCAAAATTTCAGCCTCCTACAGCTTTGATGATGTATTGGATGATTTAGTAGTATCTCTTTGCAAATTCACAACTCTTTTCCTTCCATCATATACTGATGAATTTATTGTTACATTTGCTCAAGATAATAAAGCTAGATTGGCCACTTTAGCTGTCTTCACAATAGCTAACAAGTATGGAGACCATATTCGTTCTGGTTGGAAAAACATCCTAGACTGCATTTTGAGCTTGCATAACTTTGGCCTTCTTCCTACTCGTCTTTTTAGTGATGCTGCTGATGATGTAGAGTCTACTTCTGATGCTGACAAAAGCAAACCTGCTACAGTTTCCCCATCAGCACCTCATGTGCCTTTATTGGCGCCATCAAGGAAGTCATCTGGCTTAATGGGCCGATTTAGTCAACTGTTATATCTTGATGCAGAGGAACCTGCACCTCAGCCAAATGAAAAACAGCTTGCCGCCCGTCAGCTGACTCTTCAGACTATTCAGAAATGTCACATTGATAGCATCTTTGCTGAGAGTAAGTTTTTGCAAGCAGAGTCCCTTTCACAGCTTGTCCGGGCCCTTGTGATGGCTGCAGGGCGGCCTCACAAGGGAAATATCTCTCTAGAAGATGAAGAGACTGCAGTATTCTGTCTAGAGTTGCTGATAGCAATCACGATAAACAACCGGGATAGGATAATGCTTCTTTGGCAGGTTGTTTATGAGCACATAGCAAGTGTTGTCCAATCAACAACAATGCCTTGTACTTTGGTAGAGAAGTCTGTTTTTGGTCTGCTTCGCATATGCCAAAGGTTGCTTCCTTACAAGGAAAACCTCACAGATGAGCTCCTCAAGTCACTGCAACTCATCTTAAAGCTTGATGCAAGGGTCGCCGATGCTTTTCTTGAACAGATAACCCAGGAGGTTATGCACCTTGTCAAAGCAAACGCTATGCAGATACGATCTCATATGGGCTGGCGGACAATTATATCTCTGCTTTCTATTACAGCTCGGCATCCAGAAGCTTCTGAAGCAGGATTTGAAACACTATCATTCATCATGGCTGATGGGGCCCACCTATTGCCTGCTAATTACATCCTTTGTTTAAATGCGGCCAGCCACTTTGCTGACTCCCGCATTGGAAATGTTGATCAAGCTGTGAGATCCTTAGACCTGATGGCTGGGTCGCTTGTTTGTCTTGTTAGATGGTCTCACAAGGCAAAGGATGCTTTGGGGGAAGAAGCTGCCACAAAAATGTCTCAGGATATAACTGAGATGTGGTTGAGGCTGGTACAGGGACTCAGAAAGTTTTGTTTGGATTGGAGAGAACAGGTGCGATATCATGCCATCATGATGTTGCAGAGGTGCTTGACAGGAGTTGAGGGGATTCACATTTCAACTGATCTGTGGTTGCAGTGTTTTGATCAGGTGATCTTTACAATACTGGATGAGTTGCTGGAACTTGCACCACAAGGTTCCTTGAAGGATTACAGGAGCATAGAAGGAGCAATTTTTCTGTCTCTGAAGCTCATGTTCAAAGTTTTTCTACAGTCGCTGCCGCATCTCTCACAGTTGCCATCCTTCTGCAAACTATGGTTAGGGTTATTGGATCATACTGAAAGATGCATGAAGATGAAATTTAAAGGTAGACGGAGTGAGAAGGTTCCCGAACTTGTCCCTGAACTCCTAAAGAACACTCTACTTGTCATGAAAACTAGTGGAATTCTGATACCAAGTGATGCTGTAGGAGGGGACAGTTTCTGGCAGCTTACGTGGTTGCATGTGCACAAAATATGCCCATCCCTTCAATCAGAAGTTTTCCCTTCTAGTGAGTTGGAGCAGTTGCAAAAGCAGCACATCCAACCCGGATGTAGCCCTCTCTCAGAAGGAAGTGCTGTAGTCTCACCTAGTTAAAGCACATACTTCAGATTCGTGCTGTTGACACCAATTTCATTTGGTGAAACTGACATTCTTCATCGATCATTAGCACGGTGAGAAGATATATTGTGCAGCTGAGAACGTGTCACGCTTTTGGCGGAACATGCTCATTGAAGCGCAAGCTGCAACCTGCTGGAGCTCAGATGGTTTCTGGTTTACAAGTTGTTACATCTCCGTTCTGAATGCTATATGGTGCTTTACTGTCAAAAGAGCCTTGTTGGCTTTCGAGGGGAAGATTAGGGAGGGGGCTTGCCTCATGCAATTTTGTGCTTCTGTAGCGGTTACTGCACTTTAAGTTTTATAACTTTAGTTGTTATCATTTTGGCTGTACAATATTGGCTTTACTACAAAATAGTGATTGATATATGATAGTATGAAAGGTTACGGTCAGATTGATACCTACGGTTTCTTGGAAATTATATGTTCCAATTATAACATATAGATTGCTCTTATACTGTTTAATACAAGACTATACTGAAAACATGGATATAAAATACAGCATATACAAAGTAATATTAGTCTAATTGAGATACTAAGAATGATACGTTACCAAAGACTGGAAGCTCCCTCATCTTTGTTAATACAGTATGAGACATAAAAGTGTTTGGTGCTAGTTTTTCTACTGTCTTAATGTACTGAAAACTACAAAGGATTTACAGACTATGCATGTGAATTTTGGCAAATTACTTTATTTTTGTTGTTTTTTCAAAAGTAACCTGTCTAGTTAAAGAAGCAACAACGACAACATACCCAATGAAATCCCGCAAATGGGATCTGGAGCGGATAGAATGTATGCAGACCTTACCACTACCTCGTAGAGGTAGAGGAACTGTTTCCCGGAAACCCTCGAATCTGGTTAAATAAGCAATTGCGGTTTTGCGAAGCACTTCTTCGTACAGAGTTTTATTTCCTTTCAACCCTCTGTTTTGCTCAATGGAGTAAGTTCATAGAGTGACTCACAGGCCACAATACATTATGGCTTTATCATCCATCGAGCACATCCAAGTAAAAATGGGGAAGTGCAGGGATTGCAAATAGATTTACATCTTCTCTGAGCTGAGATATTTTAGTCTGACACCATAAAAATGTTAAAAAGAAAAATGGAAAGAGACTCAGATACACAGAGAGCACCAAAATTTGGCAAGTTTGAAGTTGACAATTATGTTTGATATTAACTGTTGCCATCTCACTGATGACGACGACAAGGGGGTTCTAACCACTCAGCAAGCTGCTCACCCATATTTAAAGCCCCAAATGCTGAAAACTTGGATTTTGTCAAGTGCTCGTCTTTGTTGATGTTTTACTCATGCGTCATCAAAAAGCACGGCAACAGCTCAACCTGATTGGGTAATCTGACTTCTCATTACTTTCAGTACAGCCTTCAACATTTCCAAAAACTGCTCAATGGTTTTGATTTGAGCATCAACTGCATCAAAAGTACTTGTGCAGCTCTGGTTGTACATGCATTATACCACAAGTTTCATTTGGTGCAATTAGCAGTCGGTTTATAAATTCAATTCAACATTATTTAAGTTAAAATACTAACATCTATGGCATCTTGAAGAGCCTTCTTCCTTGCCCTGGTATTCGCAATTTCAAGAGCTCTACTTCTTGCCAAAAGAATCTGCAGGTCAATGTTATTGTCAGCCTAAATCAGAGAAAAAATTAAATAGGTGACTGGTATAAATGTCGTCAACAAGCAGAATTTAATATCAATACCATCTTTCCACGGAACATGTCCCTCTTGAGAACCAGATAAGAAACATTCAATATCTCTGCATTCTGCAATACTGGCATTTTAGCAATAATCCAAGCCGAAATACAACCATGTAAAAGAGAAGTAACCTGAAGCTACTAAAGCATTGCACAATGCTGATTGAACTTGCTGATATGCCCAAAACTGGAATTCTGTACCTTTCTTATTGTGTTGAAAGCAGTTGGATTTCCTGTCGGTAAGCACCTACACAACATCCCAGCAGGTTGCCAGAATGATTGATGAATACCAGAAAGCTTAACATTATCAAATGCCACGGCTTTTAAGATGTCAGAATCGTCAGCAAGTTCCTTGAACAGTCTGCAGCTGTGATGAGAAAATCAGGATCAGAAGAAACATAATCTGCAAGATAACCACAAGAGATATGCAAACACCTTTTACTAGACCCCTTTCGCTGTTGTAAAAGGGAGAATCATAAACACCCATAGGACATGTGTTGGATCATACTAGGCAGAGGTTGATCGAAATAGGTGATATGTCAGCTTCGACAGGAACTCAATTTCCAATTTAATCACAGAAAGTAGTTAATCACATCAAAAGAATAGGAAAGGACATACAAGTCAAGGTAAATAATGTCGATAGTTATCTAGAATTAAGAAACCTGCAGAAACAAAAGAGAGATGTTGGGAATGATACTTACACTGATACAGTTCGGGCAAGATTTGCAGCTCCATCAGGTGACACGGCAACATGATGCATAACGTGTTTCAACACATCAAAGTTCAAATCTGTTATTTTAGATTGCCTCTTCCGCTTCATAATTACTGAAATAAATTCAAGAGAGTCGATGAGGCTTCACTGCTCAACCTCTTTTGATTCTTTTTATTGGAAGAGAATAACAGAAGAAGGAAACACAGCAACCGCTTCCATGAAATCCAACGCAGTACCCCATCAGGAAAATTTGCTATACACATAACTAAACGACAGCAGAAAAGATAGAGATATGTATTGTAAAGTGACTAAACTAGATACAAATGTGCGCACAGCTCAGATGGTTAAGCGTATTACATTGTCCACGTGAGGGATGTGAGTTTGAATCCAGATAGCCTGATTTTTTTCTACATTTTAGGAGCTTTAAGTTGTTTAGTGATATTTTCTCTTTCATTCTTCCTTTGTTTTTCTTATGCCTTTTTATTTTTTCCTCTTAAATAAATATTTAACACTATTATTTCTAGTGAGAATATTTTCAAAACAAAAACTTATCCATAAAAAATTAAAATATTTTTAAAATTTTACTTTTAAGGAAAGATATAGTAATATACATGAGTTCTATTTTATTATATATATATATATCTCCAAGCCCATTATGTGGAATTACAAGATAATGTCTCGCAAAATAAGATAAACTAGCCATGTTTTAGAAACTGAAAAGCTTCTTCATATATGTAAGCATCAGTTCACACCATAACCAGAATCCAAGTATCATATGAAATAAAAAATATTAAAGCTCGCTAATGAATAGCTTAACAAGCTAGGGAATAAATGAATACTGAAAGTGGAACTTGTTAAAGGGATAATCTGAACAAGACCAATCAACACTCACGTCAGCTAGATTACAAGAATGTAGAATCAAGATGGAGAAAGACCAAAAAGACTATGAAGGAGAAAGGCCAATTTTATGAAGTGAGGTTGAGATGGTTTGAGCTTTGTCAAGAGGAGATGTGTGGATGCCCCAATAAGAAGGTGCGATAGGTCGGTTGTAGAGAGCTTGAGGAGGGGTAGAGACAGGCCTAAGAAGTATTGGGGCGAGATGATTAGGAAGACATGGGACACTTCAGCTCATTGAGTTCCTGATCCTTGATAGAAGGGTGTGAAACTCGAGAATAGGGATTGATAAGTAGTCTAGTGTTTTGCTTTCCAATTTTTGGAGTATAAGTCTTGTATTTTCATATTCTTAGATTCCTATTTCTATCAGTTGATTCTTTAGTCTCAATTATTGTATTCTCTTGTTGTTGTTCCTACATATGGCTATTGTCAGCTTTTTCATCTATTTTGAGCTGAGGGTCCATCGGAAAACAGTATCTCTACCTTTTCAAGATAGGGGTAAGGTTTGCATATACATTACCTCTTCTTATAGGCTATAGGCTCTAACTTACTCGTGCATTACACTCGGTTTGCTGCTGTTGACATTCTAGGTTTTCAAGACCTACCCTCTCTCTTCAAATTGTTGGTTTGACAATTGATGTTTCACAATCTTCTGCCTAATTTCGTTACTGAAAAAAATGTAGCAAATCATTGAACTAGTTTAGTCCATATTCCATGTGAAAGAAACTTACAAATCATCATAAAAGCCCCCAACCCAGCCCCTACAGGGAGAAGGGGAGGGACAAGAAACCCAAAACTGAAAACCTAATTTACATAATTAAAAAAAAAATCTTTTAGGGTTAATCAAGAAAGATAACGTAAAGCAACCAGAGACCTGTTGGATTTCCTGTCGGTAAGCACCTACACAACATCCCAGCAGGTTGCCAGAATGATTGATGAATACCAGAAAGCTTAACATTATCAAATGCCACGGCTTTTAAGATGTCAGAATCGTCAGCAAGTTCCTTGAACAGTCTGCAGCTGTGATGAGAAACCAAATTGGAGTACTGAACATAGAGAAGAAAGAGACAAGATGCAAAGAAAAGGAAAAGGCACTAGTGCAGCAAAAGCAATTGATTCAAACAGTGTACCATTACAAATTCGTATTTATCAACGACAGATAAAGAATCTCAGTCATGAATATTCGATAACGATAGAGGAAAATGAGGGGGAACAATCCCAGGTACCTGTCTCGACGGTGGACGGCGGGGACAGACGGCGGAGATGATACGATGATGAATCACTGCTCTGAACCTTTTCACTTTCTGTTTCTGCTTCGAAAGAGACAATAAATAGGTTTTTCCTTAATTAAAAATATAAAGGGTAAAATCAATCTAAATAATTAAAATTATTTTTTACTTAATATTATTGTATATGAAAATTTTAAACAAATAAAACACTCCCCGTTCACTTTTACTTACGAATATATATTATTACAATATTCATACTAATTAATGTATATTTTTTTGTCTTAAAAAATAATTTTAGAAAAATATAGTTAATGTTGATGACATATTAAGAAAAGATATTGTAATTGTGTCTTTTTGATATGTTAAAAATAAAAACTTATTTAAAATAATGACAAGTAAAAATAAATTAAAAGAGTATTATTGATGGTAATATTTTAGGACAATGAGATAAGATTTGATTATAAACTAAATGAAAAGGAAAATAAAAAGATGTTAAGACTAATAAGTGATCATTAACTCTTTAATTAAGTCGAATACAGATGAATTTCGGGCTTGATAATTTTGAAACGAGAATCTTTTGAAAATAGGCTTTTTATTTATATGAGGTAGTGATCTGCGTACATTTTTATCTTTTCCAGACTCCACTTATGAAATTTCACTAAATATGTTATTGTGATTGAATACAGATCAATTTAGTTAACAAATTTTAGATGAATGGAAAGGAAAATAAGAGACCTTAGAGTTAGCAAGTAAGCTCTAATTACTAACTATTCATTCTAGCAGACTCAATTGAAATTAAGCTTAAATTTTTATTATTATGGAGTTGTGCAATTACGTCATGTTTTAAAAAATGTAAAACCTTAAATTCGTGTAATATGTAAATTACAAACGTGTAATAATATAATAGTTAATAGCTTAGTTTAATCCTGATATTTTTCACAATAACAATTATAATAAACTAGTTCAATGTATGTGTTTTGCACGTATATGTTATGTCAATTTAAAAATTATATATAAATAATTTTTATTAAAATAAATATAATATTTATGTAATGGATTGGGCTAACTATTTTTTGGTTCACAAAAAATTATGGGCCAACTTGACCTAACCCGATTTCAAAACATGTATGGGCTAGCCCAGAAGAAGTGAGCAAGACCGTATTGACAGTTCTTTTGAAAAGATAGTTAAAACTCAACTCTTTTAGGTTTGACTTAAACTTATGATATAAAAAGCATTATTGAGTTCAATTCGACGTTTCGACTCAACACTTCTGCTATTTTGTTATAAACATATTCTATTTATGATGAATGTCTATTTATGCAGATTCCTTTAGGAGTTAGGAATCCTACTTGAATACCTATTCAGTTTCTTACTTGAAACCAAGTCAGTTTTTTCCTATAAATATAAAGGTTTCTTTCATTGTAATAGACCTCTCAATATTATCCAAGAGCAATAAGAAATTTTCTCTCTTCTCCCCTACTTTATTCTTTATATTGTTTTATACAGTTCCATAACATATTTCTTATTTTTATGAGAATTAATTATAATAAATTTGTAATAACAAACTAATTATGATGATTAAAACTTCACTCTATACTTAAAATCCCACCAATTTTTGCATAATACCTTAAAGATATTTAAATTTTTCTTCAAAAAAGAAAATTTTCAAGCATGTTAGATTGCAAAAATGACCTGTTTTACCAGCATGTTAACTTAAATACGTTGAATAGTTTATAAACAGGATATATACTGCTTTTCGGCTATATGTGCAATAGGGGATGTAGCTCAAATGGTAGAGCGCTCGCTTTGCATGCGAGAGGCACGGGGTTCGATCCCCCGCATCTCCATTTTTAATTTTCGTCTTTTCATTAAAAGGATATTTCAGAAAAGTATTTTAAGAAAATAGCCGAATAGCCCCCTAACCTATTGTCATATTCTCAACTACATACTTTATCTTTACGGGGTTTTATCACCCTCCTAAACTATTTAAAATTATAATTAACTTCACCTCAAAATGTCATAATTAGTTACAGATCTTGTGGTGTAATGCACACACGCGCCACAGCAATGCTACGTCAATGTCACGTAATAAATATAATAAATTTATAATTATTTTACTACTTTTTTTTTCTCTTTTCTTTTATTTTAATTATAGTTATTACAAAACCTCCATTAAAATAATGGCATCTCCATCTCCAAATTCAGCGCATAAACTCGTAAGATTTAGGGATGATGTTCCGCCATAGCTACATATAACATGAATTATTCTCTTACTTCTGCCGTCACCGACGAAATTAGTGGTTATTCCTGTTGGTCATCCCAAAAATTGGTGTGAGGAATTACTGAGTTGGCATAGTTGAAATGTGACATCATCGGTGGTACTGGCTGTATCATAGTCTTGGCCACCAACACGACTGTCGTGACAGTGGTGGAAATGGGTGGTCCGGATAAAAATGACGATGAATCTGAAAGGAAGAAAAGAGCAAAAGAGAGAAACTAAAAAGTTGAACTTTTTAAAAAAAAATCTTAAGATACTAAATTTATGATTAAGAAATTTTTTCTAGTGCATAATCACTGGTTGAATTTTTGAATTTGAAAATGTAGATGAATGTGAATAAGTGATCATTAACTCTTTAATTAAGTCGAATACAGATGAATTTCGGGCAAAATAAAAAGAGAAGAGAGATAGAGTGTTCACTCTCTCAAAGAGAGTGGAATCCACTCACTTTGCCACATAAGCATTTAGGGTGAAGTTAGTTATAATTTTAAATAATTTAGGGGGTGATAAGACATCCGTAAAGATAAAGTGTGTAGTTAAGAATATAACAATAGGTTGGGGGCTATTTGACTATTTTTTCAAAGTTTTTTTATAAGTCTATTTGAATTTGTTGGAGTGTACAATTATATCCTTTTCCGATTTTACTAAAAAAGCTATGCAAGCTAAAAAGTCTATTATAAAGAATTTAAGTTTTGTGCATTATCAATGTATTAAATATTCTACAAGGTAAATTAATCTATTATTGCATGTTATTTTTTTCCTAAATTTTCTTTTTCTTTTTTTATTTTTAACTTTATTTTATAAAATTTAAAATAACTTTCATAAATTCATCTAAACTGCATTTTCGATAAAAACCTTCTCCAATGGTTTTGTTCCTTAGATTTGATCTCTTTTAGTAATGTGTGCCTTGTAAGGTGAGTTCTTGATAAAAAAAAATTCCTCATCATTTCCGTCAAAGTTGACAGATAAAGTATGATAAATATTTCATCAGAAACAAAATGTTAAATTTTTGACAAACTTCAAGGATTGGAACTGTTAAGTGCATACTTTAAGGGATCATTTTTGTTAATTTATGACAAACTTAAAGGACTAAAATTATAAAATACATATTTAAAGAGAATATTTTGAACCTACCTACCCTCAAACGTAAGAGATTTTTTTTCCTCATCCTCCTGTGTTATCTGATTTGTCCATCTTACAAGCTAATTTGAAAATCCTCTTAGTCCGAAAAAGACTATTTTTACTTTTTTTATTTAGTATTCAATGCTCATGTTGGAATTTGACTATTGCAGATTCATGCAGTGTAGATCCCTACTTGGAGGAAAATACTCTCTATAAAAAAAAAATCATATTCAAGACTCTTACCTGAGACTTTTGATAAAGACATTTTATTGCTGGTAACTTTGTTTTTCTTGCGTGTGTTATGTATATACAATTGTGCATTGTAAGTAATAATCTTGTTTGCCTTTGCGTACACGAGATCACTATATGTCCATTGTTGATTTGATTTGTTGAACAAATCCAAAGGCCACGCCATCACACACAAAGAAAATGCACATTTTGGACTAAAGCTATTTCAGTATGGAAAAGGAAAAAAATATGTCTTCCCTGATTTATCTTATTTTGCTTAAACAGTAACTCAGTCTTATGGTTATGGTGGGGGTAGATTTTTGGTGGCTTCTTTCTTGAATTTAGCGTAATCGGCAAGCAAATTATTTCTTACTTTATGCTGCATGCTCTCCGCCATGTTTTTCATAACCTGTTAATTACCATACATAAATAAGCCAAATGTTAGAAAAATATTTTGCTAGACCGGATACAAATTTATCTCTTCAAACGTATTGATTCAAAATAAGCCTCAGATATATCTCTCTGTAATTATAAGGTAAAATAGACGTATAATAGATGGTATAAAAAAAGATAAAGTGAAAAATACCGCTCGTGTGATATCGCGGTGAACATGTGGAGGGACCAAAGCAAGCATGGGAGGGGGAGCGAAGCTAATGCTCATATGGAAATGACCTTTGATCCTGCATTTGCCTCCTTTTCTATCTGGGTAAAGTGCTCCTTCCATGCTAAGCCTGAATTCTGATGGCTTATTTCTGCCATCTGTTATTCCTTCTAGATACCATTTTGTCTGCACACATATATAATTCAACTTGATTAATAATGTTGTATTCCAATCCTTTATTAATTTGAAGTACATACAATTTTGAACTCAAGAACCATAGAGGTATGAGTGGGAACGCCAGAAGGGTATTCTTTTCCTTTAGTTTTGCATCTAAGTCTCATGTTAACAACTGGCCATGCTGTGACGAACAAGAAACCTATCGGTTCCATTCGGATTTTCCATTCTTCCTGTTTCATGTAATTATTACGGATTATTTATGTATAAAACAGGGCAAATGTTCACATACATTAAAGAATAAACCAGAGTTACCTCGTTAATCCGTTGGGTTCCTCTGTTATCTGGGGAAACAGCTTTGAAGATTCTTGGTTTGTCCTCCATATACCTATCGAAAGATGCCTGTGTAGATAGATATATTCAGGTAAATAAATTTGTCAACTGCTTAATATAAACAGAGAGTGTAGGTGTACGTACGTGAGGGGATTCAAATAGAGGCATGTCAGCTAAAATGGTGATTTGTGAATCATATGTCTGGTCATGAGCCTTAATGGTTAATCTGGGATTATTCCGCCGCTTAATTGATAGATGCATACCTTTCCGATATTGAAAGCTGCGTGATGCCCCCTGCGGCAACCTCAACAAGCTGCAACGAATATCATGTGCAGCAGCTGCTACATTACTTATGTGCGTCATGACTAACTAGATAATGATGATTCGATCGATCTATTTCGTTAATTCAAGAATCTTAAATCTTGTTAATTGCTTTTAAAAAGGAATTCTTTGCGTGGAAGAAGGGACTATAGTTGCATGCAGTTTCGAAAAGGATAAGCGCATATCAAAGGGTCCATCCACCATGGTGTTAGTTGTCCATCCCTATTCTAGGCATTTCAAATTAAGACGCCATCGACATCCTACCTAATTGACACTCTAATGATATTTGTAAATAAAGGGTAATGTAGAGATTTTCATTTAAAAATATCACTCAACTGTAAAATTTTAGTACAAAAACAAATTCCTTGACCAGAATGAAATATTAAAATTCAGTTGAATAAATATTCAAAAATGAATTTAGATCACAAAAATCAATAGCCTTCCTTTTTTTTCTTAAATATCACGTCATTCAAAGAAGTCGCATGAAATGAAATGAAGAAGAGAGTTTTCATACCATAAATATTATACTACAATGTCTTTTTTGTCTTTGTTTGCTCTATTCTAGAAAATCTTATTATAATCAGAATCTTATGTCATATTTTCATCAAGAGTGTGATCAACCAACAGTGAAAATATGATGAAAGAACTTCTCTTTTATGATGAGACTTTTTTGTTTTCTTCGAAAGTCAAAATAAGAATTATGATAAGATTAACCATCACATACCTAAATTATGTGGAATTCCTTCTATATATATCTAAACTTGTTTTTTACGTTATCCATTTTACTAATTATTTTATAAAAAAAATAAGTCAAAACATATCACGTGCATACACATATCTATATTGCACATAAAGAAAATAAATTTGTTAGTGCTTTATTTTATTTGATTCTTTCGTATCCAAATCATCTGAAATCGATTGAAACCTGAAAATTGATGAGTTCCAATACATACAATAGTGGCCATGGGATAGGATATCCGTGGTTAGCCATTCCACTTTTTATACTTCTAGAATAACTTAGCTGACTTGGCACGAGATTTAAGAAAATAATTTTTTTTAATTTTATGATTATAAATTAAAGTTATATCAAATATATTAAAATGTCCTTTAAACCATTATCTCATATATCAAACAACCTCTTGAGTATACATGCAACTTTGTAAAGAAAAATGAAAGGAAATATGACAATTGACAACTTCTGGGCCTAAGTTGTTAAATAGTCGAATATGTTGGACTTATGTGGCTAAATATTTGAACTAGAGAGGAAGTTGTGTAATACTTGGAAATTTTACGCGGTGTAGCGATGGAATGGGTGCCACGACGCCGTTTAGTTCCTAAATTGAAGCATGCTAAAGAGCCTATGATATAGGGAGATTTGTTCCGTAGTGTGTCAGATCAAGATCTGAAGAACCGGAAAAGAAGCAATCAGAATCCCTAACAACCATGTCTTACTACCCAAAAGGCTACCATGGTGGTGACGATGGCGCTGACTTTGATGAGTACGATCCAACTCCTTACAGTGGTGGATACGACATCGCTTTGACTTATGGTCGACCACTTCCGCCATCTGATGAAACCTGTTATCAGCCTTCTTCAGCTTCTGATGAATTCGACTATGATCGTCCTCAATACTCTTCCTATGCCGAGCCTTCTGCTTATGGTGATGAGGCTCTGGACAATGAGTACCAGAGTTATTCCAGGCCTAAGCCTCGACCTGCCCCTGCCTATCGCCCATCTGAGGAAAGTCATACTTACGAGGAGCCTCAGGCTGATTATGGGTTTCAGCCTGCGGTGAATCGCCCTGGAGGTGGGTATGGTGGAGAAAGTGAATATGGATCTGGGTATGGGAGAAAGAGTGAGTATGAAGAGCCCAGACCCCAATATGGATCTGGGTATGGCAGGAAGAGTGAGTATCAAGAGCCAAGTTCCGAGTACGGATCTGGGTATGGGAGGAAGAGTGAGTATGAAGAACCCACTCCCCAATACGGATCTGGGTATGGCCGCAAGAGTGAGTATCAAGAGCCAAGTTCCGAATACGGATCTGGGTATGGGAGAAAGAGTGAATATGAAGAACCCACTCCTCAGTATGGATCTGGGTATGGAAGGAAAAGCGAGTATGAAGAACCCACTTCGGAGTACGGATCAGGATACCGGAAGAAGAGTGAATATGAGGAGCCAAGCTCCGAATACGGGTCGGGTTATGGGCGTAGGAACGAATCCGAAGAATATGGATCTGGTGGGTATGGCAGGAAGCCGAGCTATGGAGAGGAGGAAGGTGAGAGGCCCAGCTATGGGCGTTCAAGCTACCAGGCTGAGGAGAGCAAAGAGTACGAGAGGCCTCGTTATGGAAGGTCCGAGGAGGAAGATTACCGGAAGCCCAACTACGGGAGGCATGATGATGACTATGGACGCAAGAAATATGTAAGCACTCCATTTCCCTTTTTTGTTTAGTAATTGAATTCTTAGCTCTTGCTCTTGATCCTTTTAGATTTCTCTATTTAGTTATTTTAACTGTTAGATATCTATTGCCTAGTTGAGATGTTTCAGTTTAAGAGGGGCTAATTCAAAAGATCATCTGATGAAGCTCAAGTGTAACCAAATTAGCTAGATGATGTCTCATTTTAACTTTTTAGATGAACAAGGGAAAGTCTTGATAGTGTGGCAAGAAACATATGGGCATCCTCTGATTTTGATAAAAAATGCTGCTTCTAAAATGAATAGTTCTTCACTTAGCTTGTCCTTTTTTAGTGCAAGGAAGAGATTACTATGTGCAGATGCTCCACTTAGCTCATTGTAAGTAGCTCATTATTTCGCGTGCACTCTTAGGGCTTGTTTGGTTCTTGAGATTAGTTGTCCTAGATTTGTCCCAAAGTAACATTACAATCCTGGGATAACAGTCATCCCACAATTTTATCCCAACCAAGCAATGGGATAAACTCATCTAAAATTAATCTCGGAATTAGTTGCACTCATACTAAACGAGCCCTTTAGTCTTAATTCACACTTCTGCCAAAAAGACAGTGAAGAATAAGTATGAGGCTAGCTTTAATGTCTTTCATACCTAATGAACAAAGGGCAGGCACGCATTGCCATATCGTTAAACTATGAGAATCTTGAAGTGTGTTAGACATGTATTTGATTGTTAAGTCTATTACGATTAGAGTGAAGTTTTGTAAGTTCCTGCAACTGAATCCATTGCATATGTGAAATTGTTGGTTTATAAAATCTAAATCTTAGTAGCATTGTAGTAAAAATTCAAGTTTATAACTATATTACGTGTCGAAAATGTGCATCAAATGAATGGTCCGTCCGCCTATGTGCTGTACAACACAGGTTTACAGGCATGTCAAGTGTTTGTAGGAGAACTTGTTTTGGTTTAAGATTTGACATCATTCGAACTCTTATCCAATCCATCTGATGTGATCTATATAATTGGCAGGGTGATGATGACAACTCCGACGATGATAAGGAGAAGAAATATCGCCACCACCACCGCAAACACTATGATGATTGAGCAGAGTGCTTTATAATCATCTGAACCAGATTCATGCCATACTAAAAAACTATCACTACTAAATAAAAGTTGGCATGTTTGTGCAATGTTTTTCCTGTGTGTTTGCTATGTTGGCCCTTGGCTATACTTTCTAGTTATTTGTGTGAGGTATATTTTGCTCCTCTTACTTCAAAACAATATCCCAGACATTTGTCAGGGTAAAAATGCCATGAATGCATGAACTCTCGTTATATTAAATGTCTTGATCTTTATCTCTATTTTTTTTAATCGTGCTCTTTTAATTCTGGAAGTGATGATGAGAACGGAGAAGCATATCTTTGTAAAGAATTTGGGGTCCTTATATTTCATCTTTGTATGAGTGTTTACATCAAATTAATAGAGGTATATCATATAAGATTTTTCTAAGTTAATCACGTTTTGTTCATATGTTTTAACCTCACTAATTCATGGTAACTTGATGAATTTGTGCTAGTCTCTATTTTAACTGGATTAAATTTGCTCCTATTTTGTCTTTGAACGCAACGAATAATTATTTAAATGAACTTTTGTAGTCTGATGATGTTTAATTGACGGATGTTCTCGTGTTTGTTTTCCAAATGATAAATAAGTGGAATTCCATTAAAGATCATTCAGAAAAGATTAGGAGAGAACGGGAAAAAATCTTTTAGCTATACCAAAAAAGGATCTAAATGACTAGAAAAAAGGAAAAGTTACAAAGAAAAAAAAAGTACTCCTAATTTATTAATTACTGTAGTATTTAGTAGTATGATGTTAACTATAATTTTTTATCTTGTTAGTCCTACTAAACACATTAAAATGAAGTATGAACCATACAAGCTCTTTCTGTTATATAAAATAAAAAAAATATTGATGATCACTTTTCATCGTAAACACAAGATTTTGAATGGGATTAGACCTCGTGGGCTGGCTAATATGTTGAATCCAAGCCAAGTCAAATGCCAAATTTCAAGCTTATACTTTGTTTGCCGTTTGGTCAAGCTTTTAAAATCAATTTATTTCTTAAAAAATAATTTATTAATAAAATATTTTGTGTGAGAAATAATTTATATTTGCCTAATCAATTTACAAAAATCACCTTTGAATAACAATAAGGTTTGGTCGAACTTTTTAAAAATGTTTGTATATTTTTTTTATAATAGTGAAAATCTACTTTTAGGTAAAAATTATATACTAATTATATTTAGCTTTTGAAAGAACAATTTCTACGACTCCTTAAAAATAGTTAATTTTCTCCTAAAAGCTTGCCTAAACACCTCATTAGTCATTAGTTTGTTGCTTTGTTCTTATCTTGAGTACATCATCTTTTGTAGAGTAGGCCACCAATACCATTTGTGTATCATTATAATATCTGGTCATCTTTATCTTTACCAGTTTTAACAAATTATCATTTTTTATCAGTGATTTACAACAACATACCCATGAAATTTCACAAGTGGGGTCTGAAGAGGGTAGAATGTACGCAGACCTTACCACTATCTCATAGAAATAGAGAGACTGTTTCGTGTAATTTTTTATCAGTGGTTACTTGAAAATATCTTTTGGCTGTTTAAATTTATAAAAATTCATTCACATTGTCTTTATAAATAAGTTCACGAAAGATCAGTTGGAAAGAATTGGTCCTCGAGGGCTGGCTATTGTTTATTTCAATTCAGTTGATTATTTAATTTGCTGACGTTGAAATTGTCATTTAAAATGAAAAAAGAAGGAAAATACGAACATATCTTTGGGCCATTATATATGACAAATATTCAAAAAGCATGAAGTAACTAGCATGCTTTTAGAAAATAAATACATTCAACAAAATGTTGGGTAAGTAGTGCTGTGTACAGAAATCTTCTAGTGTAGATCTAAAATATAAATTTTAATAGAGAATACTTTACTTTTTATATGATGTAAATTTAAATTAATCGGACCGATAAATATTGAATACCAAATAATAAATTATCAAGTGACTAATGATATCTACTACTCCAATAAAATATAGTATGGCAACTTGGAAGAAGATGCAATGTATTTGCATGAAGGATTAAGTAAAGTGATGAATTGATGATATGACCGTACAACAAATACATCATTTAAGAACAAACTTGACCAATGGCCAAAATAAAATTACTAATAATTTTTGGTCCATTATCTTTCTATTTTGTGCAATTCAACTTGTAGAGTAATTTATATCTAATTATTTTTTTTAATGTACAAAGTCACAACTAAGATGTTAGAGGAGAAAAATAATAATGAGGATTATACGAAGCACGTCGCATCGTGGAGTTTAAAAAAATATATTTATGAAAGGACTTCTGGAGGGTTTAGAAGTCTAAAAAATTTAATATAGTAGTAAATATATTAGGTATTCTCACCTTATGGTAAATGTATCATATCTCTCCCGTTTAAAAAAGAATAGTCTAATTTGATTTGATACGGAGTTTAAGAAAATAAACAGAACTTTTTAACTATGTGATTCTAGATTAAAGTTATATTAAATGTATCAAAATATCATTTAATAAGATAGAAAACTAAAATTAAAGTGTCGTAAAAAATTATATTATTTTTAAAGAGGGGGGGGGGGTTATATTTATTTTATTTTGTTTTTATATATAATTACAATTGGAGCAGAATCATTTATGTAGACAGAGATTTGATGATGCATTATTTTGCTAACCATATTTAATTTTACTATACAATATTCTCCAGTTGGTATGCTTTTGTTTTCTACGATCTGGACGGTTTTGGTCATCATTTGTGGTACCACTAAACTCCACGATAATAAATAATTTAAAAACTATACAAGATTTTTGCCTTCAATTAGTTGTGGTATTATGAGCAGATATATTATTCGAAGAGCATAATTGATCTCAAATTAATATTATAATTATAATTTAATTCTTATAATAAAAAATATTACAAATATATAATGAAATTCGTAAATATATATTTACTAAATAATTTGGCGCTTAATAAATGAAGAAATTAGAGAAAATTGGAGAAGAAAAGTATTGTTTTTCATTGTTATTAGTAAATCTTCTATTCTAGGTGAGAAATCTACCTCATATATAAGGTAAACTTTTACACTTAAACTTCAAGAAATATATTTATAATATGAGATAAATCTTCTAAATAGGTTTTTAAAACTCACAAAATCTCAATAATAAAATAGGTAAAAATCATGAAAGATCTGATTTATGCTAACAAATCATTTTCGTCTATTTAAATTTTAACAAATAGAGTTACCATATGCTCACAAATAGAATAGTGTTAATTATGTTTGTGGGCCTGATGGTAGGGGTTGCAGGGGACTTTATAAATAGTATAACTTATATTGGAAAAATATGGCTTGCTTGATGTAATTATATTGGAAAAATAGCATAATTAAACTTACTTCATTGCCATATATAATAATTTTACCTATATTTTCAAAATATTATGTACCTTTCTATTATGTATCTATCATGTATTGAGAAAGATACATGTATATTTGCTATTAGATATGCTAAAATAGAAAGAGATGTGAGATTCATTATTTGTTCCACATACATATGAATCACACTAGATACACATTACGTATCTGCAAAATTTGATAAGATACGTAATATTACAAACTATAGTATTCTTGAACTAGTGAAATTTATGTTTGATAAATAAGCAGAGTTGATGATGGCATTTTTTTTTTTTTTTAAATAGTAAATTTCCCTATTGAGCTTCACGCGTAAATTTTGCGTTAATTTTCAATATCATTAGTGTTGTCTTTATAAAAAGTAGAATAGTGCCCAAAATGACAAAAGACCAGTGTTCTAAAACAAATAAAAGTAGTAGTTAATGGAGTCATTGGTAGACAAACCAGCTCATACACAGCCCCCTAACCATTATATTAAGAGGCGTAGTTGAAATATTGATTGAGACATAATGATGTTCCTGGGTTTGGTTCTCCTGCCATTGTTGTCCATATTAGAAGAAGACGACTTCAAAAAGTCCTAAAAAGATTGTATTTTTCTACGACATTCTTGGAAATAGTACTAGATTTGGCGACTCTTTAACAACTTGATTGCTGACCATTTCATCAATCACGCGCTACAAGCCAAATCCAACATTCTCATTTAAAGGTTAATCTTTTCATTTTCGATTTGGTAAAACAGAAAAAGTTCAGTTTTTTCTTAGCATACAGCTTGGGGTTACTCAGCTCTGATAAAGATGAAATTTGGGAAAGAATTTGCTTCCCAAATGGTCCCTGAATGGCAAGAAGCCTACATGGATTATAATTATCTAAAGGGTGTGTTGAAAGACATCTTGAATTTCAAGAAGGAAAATGCACCATCATCAGAAGTTGCAGCCACCCCAAAAGGTTCATTAAAGAGAAGGATATCAATGTACAGAGCTTTTAGTGGATTACAAAGTAGATACACCAGTTTCAAAGGTTCCTCTGGGAATAATAATAATCATGAAGATGAAGTTATTTTAGTTAACACAGTGCAGCAAGAAGGGTCCCAAGGACACCATCAAACTATGTTTCTTATGTCATCTGAAGAAGGTGGAGAATATGAGATGGTTTTCTTTAGAAGACTTGATGATGAATTCAACAAGGTGTTAACTTTTTACAAGAAAAAAGTAGAGCAAGTGAAGGCTGAAGCTGATGAGTTGAGTAAACAAATGGATGCACTTATTGCTTTAAGGATTATAGTTGATAAACCTTCAATTGAAATGCATAGTGCACAAGTGATGGATCCAGCATCAGTGGTTCCTATTCATTTGAGAAGTCAAGGTAAAGTTTAGATACTATAGTTATTCCATCATTGTTCTATCATGTCATATCCCCTGCCCTGTGTCACATATTGCCTGTTTTGGCTCGATAGAGACACGAAAGCAAATAAGTTTTGGTCAATGTGATAAAGATATCAATTCGTGTTCTAAATACCAGCTGAGGTTTTGATATTTTAGCTGCTGGCACTTGCTTAATTACTCCATCGCATGATTGCCGTTTAATTTGTTTTGAATTCTTGTTTTACCACAATACAGTAAGGTCACACATGGAAGCGATTCAAGAAGTTGAGATGACTAGTGAAGAAATAGGGGAGGATGGATCGACATCAGGGAAAAGAGATACAACAAAGATGAATCCCATGGGTTTTAGGCCTGCTCCACTAGAGATTTTGGACAATGTAAAAATCAATATTGAACCCGAAACACCTATCACGACTTTGAAAACTGTGATCAAGACTTCAAAATCTGACTTATCATTCAGCAGAAAAGAGCTCACAAAAGCTGAAGAACAACTAAGAAAGGCTTTTATTGAGTTCTACCAAAAGCTTAGACTTCTAAAAAACTACAGGTAATGCTGCAGCACTATTCCTCCCAAATGATGAATTATAGTTGTTTGTTGTGTTCAATTCAACTAACTCATCTCAACTTAATTGTGCAGTTTCTTAAATGTGTTGGCATTTTCGAAGATCATGAAGAAGTATGATAAAGTACTATACTAAACTGATCACTATTTGGCAGTAGAAAGTACTCCTATTAAGTTTGGCCTTTAACTTGCAATTTATTGATACAGATCACCTCAAGGAAAGCTTCTAAATCATACTTAGAGATGATTGATAAATCTTATCTTGGTAGTTCAGATGAGGTACATTTTCTTTCGGTTTAAAAAGCTGTTTTCCTCTCAGCATCATTCCATACTTGCAGCTATAGTTTGAATTTCTCATCTATCGTCACTTTTTTAGGTTTCTAAGCTGATAGAAAGAGTGGAAGCCACATTCATAAAGCATTTTGTCAATGGAAATCGAAGGAAAGGAATGAAATCTTTAAGACCACAAGCTAAAAGGGAAACACATAGAGCAACATTTTTCACGGGTAAGCATGCATCCTTGTTAGCATCAAATTCCTCTTTTCCTATGTAATTGAAGGCAACATAATGATTTTTTTAGAGACATCTGGTTTGACCTGTCATCTCGCTTGCATAAGGATCATATGTTCATTTTACTAACTGATATACTTTTAACCTACAGGTTTGTTCTCTGGATGCTCAATAGCATTAGTGGCAGCTATTGCTGTAGCAATACGTGCAGGAAACCTTCTAAAACATGAGCGTCGTGGACAATATATGGATAACATATTTCCACTCTACAGGTGAACTAAACCATCTGGTTTTTACAAAGTCATATTGATTCTTTCCTTGTCTGTCTCTAAGCCAGACCATCTCTTAAGCAATATGTACGAGTAACAAGCTCTAGCTTTGCAGCCTATTCGGATACATTGTCCTTCATATGCTCATGTACGCGGGGAATGTATACTACTGGAGGCGTTATCGGGTCAATTATCCCTTCATATTTGGCTTCAAGCAGGGAACGGAGTTACGTTACAGACAAGTTCTCCTCCTTGCTTCTGGTCTTTCATTACTTGCATTGGGTGCCGCACTCTCCCACCTGGATATGGATATGGATCCAAAAACACGAAAATTTGAGACAGTAACTGAGCTGATTCCTCTTGCCATGGTGATTGTAAGTCTAGAAAAAACATTATTTCTTCATTACTTTCATTCTACCACTGATCTATACAAACCTCCTAATGATCTTAAATCTTACTTCAGGTTCTGATTCTAATACTTTTTTGTCCTCTTAACGTCATATATCGTTCAAGTCGTTTCTTCCTTCTAAGAACTGCCTGGCACTGTCTGTGCGCTCCCCTTTATAAGGTGCCCGTTGTTCTTTAAGAGATACAGATTCCGTGCATTAATATCACAAAAAGTACAGAGATACTAAAATGTCTCACATCATTTGCAGGTTACTCTACCAGATTTCCTCTTAGCAGATCAACTTACCAGCCAGGTATGGCATTCAACTTTTTCTAAATGGGTTTCATCATAACAAATAGGATCCAAGAATTTTATAATTCAGCCACACAGTGCAGCAAGAAGGGTCCCAAGGACACCATCAAACTATGTTTCTTATGTCATCTGAAGAAGGTGGAGAATATGAGATGGTTTTCTTTAGAAGAAAGAAGTATATTGTATTTCAGGTTCAAGCTATTAGGAGTTTGCAATTCTATGTCTGCTACTATGTGTGGGGCAACTTCAGGACAAGATCAAATAGATGTCAAGAAAGCAATGTTTATCAAATCTTATACATAGTTGTCGCTATTATTCCCTTTTGGTCTCGGTTTATTCAGGTGTGAGAATTTTTGCTTTTAAAAAAAATGATCATTCTGACAATAAATATCTAATATGGTGGTTTGCATGACTGCATAATATACAGTGCCTTCGCCGCTTATTTGAAGAGAAAGATTCGATGCAGGGGCTTAATAGCCTCAAATATTTCTCAACTATTGTTGCTCTTGTGATGAGAACACTTTATTCTCAGAAGGGAGGAACCTTTTGGAGAGTAATGGCAGCATCAACTTCAGGAGTTACTACAGTTGCAAACACTTATTGGGACCTTGTCATAGATTGGGGTCTATTGCAAAAGAATTCCAAAAATCGTTGGTTGAGAGACAAGCTACTCGTGCCACACAAGATTGTCTACTTTGTTGCCATTGTAAGTGCAATAACCTGTTTGAACAATACATTACAAAACTCTTCAAATGAAATAATGTTATTGATGATTCAAATTCTAAATACAGGTTCTTGACATTATTCTGAGACTAGTATGGATGCAGTTGGTTCTAGATATTCAAGAACTGCCATTTCTGCATAAGAAAGCATTCGTTGCAGTTGTTGCCTGTTTGGAAATCCTTCGTCGAGGCATCTGGAACTTTTTCAGGTCTGAAACATTATATGCAACCAGATCTTTTTCATTATAAAGTCACCTAAGAGATAACTAAAATTGGAATTAATAACTTAAAACAGATCTCCTTTATAGGTGAAATTAGATTAGTGGCTCTATCTAACAGTAGTTGTGCTATTTTCATTGTTCAGGTTGGAAAATGAGCACCTGAATAACGTTGGAAAATACCGCGCCTTCAAGTCTGTACCGCTGCCTTTTAACTATGATGTGGACAAGAGTCAATAACTATGCTGATGCCAGGAAATCAAAAGAATCCAACACCCAAAATCATTTGCGTACAATTCTTTGATTCCTTTTTCAATGGTGTTTTGTTTGTGAAATTATACGGTGAAGGTATAGGACAAAGGAAAGTTGAATCGTCTCTCCAAAAGTCAAGAGGCTGATAATGTAAGTCTTAAAATCTCATGTAATTGTGAAATTGGCTTGCTCTTCCGAACAACAACATATGACGATACTGTTAATTGAGGGCCTTTAACTAACTACAATTAATAGGTTGGTTGAATGATAAGAATATTCATAACAAGAATTCATCAAATACCCTCAATACAAAATTAGCTACACCTGAAAACACTATTAGATCGGAAACTCCTCGAGTATTTATAGGTATAGAAAAATCTCTCAGTACAAAATAATTTAAGGAAAACTAAATCCAGTGCAAAGCGGACCCATAAATTAGCCATTCAGTTTTTTTTATTTAAAATTTAAATGAAAGCTCCTTAACAACTTTTTAGAAACAACCTGACGTTTAATGACCGCGTTGCTTTTGAAATGGGTTGCAGCAGATGTTAACAATACATATTGGAAGCTCAAAAGGCAAAAATAATTTAGATATGGTATCATTAAATAATATAAATTCTACAAAAGTTGACTTTATAGCTTATTAAGATTCATTAGTGAATAACTTATGTTGATACCAATTTTCTTTAATTATTTTTACTTTATATTCAACTATTTAAATATTTTAAGTTATTATACAAATAAAATAATAATATCACTTTTAGTAATATATAATATGATTCTACACGATAAAAATATAATATTAAGAGTAAACTAATATAATTATTAATACTTAAAATATGTGCATTAAAGGTACTACTAGGAATGCAGCTTTTCGCGAAAAGTGTTAGCACTTTGTTAGGCCTATGATTTTGATACATGGAATTTTAGCATAACCACGCTCAAACAATACAACTAAAATAATATATTCTCTTTGATTTAATAAAGAATTACCTAATTTGTCTTGACATGAAATTTAATATAAGAAAGAAGATTTTTCAATCTTGCGATTTTTAATTAAAGTTATATTAAATGCACCAAAACGTCATTTAATCTTGTGGTCTTAAAAAATAAAATGAGTCATTCTCTTTGAAATAGACGAAAAAGAAAATAAATCATTCTTTTTTTAAACGGAGGGGGGAGTACAATGGGTCCAGCTTTTTCGTCAAAAGAATTCCAAAATATTTAAGAAAGCAATGAATGTTTGAGGTCCCATATCTTTCAAAAAAAAATTCACATGAAAATGGCCAACGTAATACCCTTTTGATATGTTGTGTGACTTCAAATTCTTACAAAGAAATCAAAATAATGTAACACAAGAGTGATTGCTTTACAAAGAGAAACATGGAGAAGATCTCTGAAATTAATCCATTACATTTAATGTGTTTTACTAAGCTAACTAGTACAAAATATAGAAATCCATGACTTGGCCTAAGTTGGATGATTTTTACGTGAAAAGAAAGTAGGCACTAAACATAGGTGAAAATCATGAAAGCTCAGAGCTTGATGTGATTCCTTCCCATTTATCTATGTCTCGACAGATAGAAAGTAGGCGCTGAACAATCAAGTGCATAAGAGCTGTTGTTGCCATTGTAAGTGCAATATTTATCTATGTCTCGACAGATAGAAAGTAGGCGCTGAACAATCAAGTGCATAAGAGCTGTGACCAACCATTACCATTACAAAAAAGCCATTGATATTCATGGGCCATGGGTGCCTTTAATTTGTGCAGTTCAGATTAAGCCGCCTCTGTCGAGAAAAACACTTTAACGCACAGCCCCACTGATCTTAAAGGGAATGAATTATTAAAGAGATTTAGCTGAAATATTGATTGAGACATCATGATAAAATCTGGATTGGTCCTTTATTAATAGTGAGAAAAAACTACTAAACTCCTCAACTATCAAGTGAAAAAGAAAAGATTAATTTTAATTCAAAGTTTCTATCTTTAAAACATTCTTGGAAACTTTAGTTTTGGCATACAGACAAAGCAGAGGAACTTCACCATTTTCTTAAAGAAAAAACATACATCTTTGGGTTAATCAGCTGCTGATAAAGATGAAATTTGGGAAAGAATATGCTTCACAAATGGTCCATGAATGGCAAGAAGCCTATATGGATTATAATTATCTCAAGAGTCTTTTAAATGAAATCTTGAATTTCAAGCAGAAGAATGCACCATTACCACAAGTTGCAGCCTCCCCAAGAGGGTCCTTAAAGAGAAGGCTATCAATGTACAGAGCATTTAGTGGATTACAAGTTAGGTACAACAGTTTCAAAGGAAAAAATAACCATGACGATGAAGTCATTGTAGTGAATTCAGTGCAGCAAGAGGGATCCGAAGGTCATTATGAAACCACTTTCCTTGTGTCGTGTGAAGAAGGCGGAGAATGTGAGATGCTTTTTTTCAGGAAATTGGACGATGAATTCAACAAGGTGCTAGCTTTTTACAAGAAAAAAGTAGGGGAAGTGAAGGTTGAGGCTGATGAATTGAGTAAACAAATGGATGCACTTATTGCTCTAAGAATCAAGGTTGATAATATTTCAATCGGAATGCAAAGTACCCAAGTGACGGATCCTTCAAGCAATGACGCGCCAGCATCAGTGGATCCTATTCATTTCAGTAGTCCAAGTAAGTTCAATCTCTGCAGATACTATGTCTATTATGTTATTCTTCTGTGTTTTGAGGGAAAAAGACAGTAAAAAGTACTCCTTCGCTATATTGAATATCTTAATTTTACCTTTCGTTATATTTTGGGGCCATTCATGCCTTCTCTAACAACAAATTGTTCCGCATTTTCTTTTGATAGGAATGTAGAGTGACTTGAAACCATGATCAAAGATAGATAATAAATTTAGACCTTTTCTCCTGTAGTATTTTGATGATCTTTGTATGCTGGAATTTCGCTAAAGACGAGCAAATATGAGACGTTTTAATATCCTAGCTGTTGGGACTTGCTAAATTGCTTCGTCCAATGATTGCCCTTTAATATTTTCGAATTCTTGTTTAACCCCAAGATAGAAGGTCATCGATGGAGCCAATTCAAGAAGTTGAGATGACCAATGAAGAAATATTGGAAGAGCAGGCAATTCAAGAATTTGAGATGACAAGTGAAGAGATTTTGGAAGAGAAACCAACAACAGGAAAAAAAGATAAAACCAAGATGAATCCCGGCGGTTTATGGCCTGCTCCACTAGAAGTTCTGGACTATGTAAAAATCAATATTGAACCCGAAACACCTACCTCGACTTTAAGATGTATCATGACTTCAAAACCAAACTTATCGTTCAGCAAAGAAGAGCTCAGAAAAGCTGAAGAACAAATGATAAAGGCTTTTGTTGAGTTCTATCAAAAGCTTAGACTTCTAAGAAAATACAGGTAATGCTGCATTTTTACTCTCAAAAGGGGAGTTTCTGTTGTTTTGGCGCTCAAATCAGCTCATACTTTCCTACTTGATTGTGACAGTTCCTTAAATGTGTTGGCATTTTCGAAGATCATGAAGAAGTATGATAAGGTACTACCTTATCACCATTTGGAAAATTGAAGTATAAAGCTTTTGCCTTGTAACCTTGCAATTTATTGATACAGATCACTTCAAGGAAAGCTTCTAAATCATACTTAGAGATGATTGAAAAATCATATCTTCGTAGCTCAGATGAGGTACATTTTCCTTCAGTTTCAAAAACTATTTTTCTCTCAGCATTATTCCACTTGTTGACTACAGTTTGAACTTCTCAATGTTCATTGTTTTTTAGGTTTCTGAGCTCATGGTAGGCGTGGAAGCCACGTTCATAAAGCATTTTGTAAATGGAAACCGAAGGAAAGGAATGAAATATTTAAGACCACAAGCAAACAAAGAAAAGCATAGAGTAACATTTTTCTTTGGTAAGCATGCATCCTTATTAGTGTCAACCATATGTTCATTTCGGTAACTTATATACTTTTTACCTCCAGGTTTGTTCTCTGGCTGCTCATTAGCATTAGTAGCAGCTATTGCTGTATCGATACGTGCAGGAAACCTACTAAAGCACGAGGGTCGTGGAAAGTATATGGAAAACATATTCCCACTGTACAGGTGAACTAATCATCTTTCTTTTGTAGTCATATTGATTCTTTTCTTTTGTCTATCTACAAACGAAACCAAGTTTTCATTAGTACGTATGAGTATTGAAGGCGTGTCTTTGCAGCCTATTCGGATTCATTGTCCTGCATATGATCATGTACGGGGCAAACATATACTACTGGAGGCATTTTCGAGTCAATTATGCCTTCATATTTGACTTCAAGCAGGGAACAGAGTTAGGTTACAGACAAGTTTTCCTCCTTGCTTCTGGTTTTTCAGTACTTTCATTGGCTGCTGCACTATATCACCTGGATATGGATATGGATCCAAAAACAGGAAGTTTTGAGGCTGTGACTGAGCTGACTCCCCTTGCCCTGGTGATTGTAAGTCTAGAAAAACATTACTTCTTCTTTTACTTAAATTCAACAGTTAATCTATAGACCATACAAAACATTTCAAATCTCGAACCCCTTAATGATCTAAAATTCTTTTTCAGGTTCTGCTTCTGATAACTTTTTGTCCTCTGAACATTATATATCGTTCAAGTCGTTTCTTCTTCATAAGATGTGTCTGGCGCTGTCTTTGCGCTCCCCTTTATAAGGTACCAGTAGGTTATTTAAGAGACGTACAGATTCATGCGAACTTACATAGATAGTATAATATCTATCACTTTGCAGGTTACTCTAGCAGATTTTTTCTTGGCAGATCAACTTACCAGCCAGGTTTTGACACTAAAGTTTTTATCAAATCTATATTATACCAAAAGAAACTCCAACAAGTTGACAATTCAGTCAGTGTAATGTGCAAATTTCGCATTACTTATCAGGAAGAACTATAATGAAGTCTTGTATTTCAGGTTCAGGCAATTCGGAGTTTACAATTCTACGTCTGCTACTATGTGTGGGGAAACTTCAGAGAAAGATCAAATAAATGTCAAGAAAGCAGTATTTACCCCATCTTATACATATTCGTTGCAATTATTCCCTTTTGGTCTCGGTTTATTCAGGTGTGAGAATTTTTGCATAAGAAAAAATGATCACTCAGACAATACTTATCTTGACAAATATGTAATATGGTGTTTTGTATGACTTCATGATATACAGTGTCTTCGTCGTTTATACGAAGAGAAAGACTCGATGCAGGGGTTTAATAGCCTCAAATATTTATCAACCATTATTGCTCTTACAATGCGGACACTATATGATCAGAAAAGAGGAACCTTTTTGAGAGTAATGGCAGCATCAACTTCAGGAATTGCTACAATAGCAAACACTTATTGGGACCTTGTCATAGATTGGGGTCTAATGCAAAGGAATTCGAAAAACCCCTGGTTGAGAGACAAGCTACTTGTGCCATACAAGATTGTCTACTTTGTTGCCATTGTAAGTGCAAACACAGGTTTCGAAAATCAACTACAAAAAAAAAACATGTAGGGGAAGTTTTTGATTATTTGTGTGTTAATGCAGGTTCTTAACCTTATTCTGAGACTAGTATGGATGCAGTTGGTTTTAGATTTTCAAGAACTACCTTTCTTGCACAAGAAAGCATTTGTTGCAATTGTTGCCTGTTTGGAAATCCTTCGTCGAGGCATCTGGAACTTTTTCAGGTCAGATCAGTGCATTATCTTTTTGAGTTTTAACTTTTATATACTAACTGTGTAAAAGAACTCTTACACGCCTAACTATTGTCCGTAAAAAGTGGAATTATAGTAATCTCAAAGTTAAATACATTTGGTTTATTTGACATCAAACAGAAGATAATACTGCTTTTCTCTAATTGTAGTAGTTTTTTCTGTTGTTTTTATTGTTCAGGTTGGAAAATGAGCACTTAAATAACGTTGGGAAATATCGTGCTTCCAAGTCCGTACCCCTGCCTTTCAACTACGATGAAGACAAGAGTATGTAAACAGAAAATGAAAAGAATCCAATGTACTCGTGACTCAAAAATGAATTTCTGTCATAAGTGGTGTTTATAATATAGTTTAGCAGTTTTTCCCGAAAATTTTGTAGCATTTTTAGAAGGCCATGATTGACGTATAAAATTCGCATAATCAAGCAAAAACAATAAATATTATACATCCCATCCAGCCAATTTCTATTCCTTATGTAGAATAAGTCTCCAGTGAATAAGTACGACAGCAAAAGAATGAAGGAAACGAATTAAACATTAATCTGTAAAAACGACCAACATTTATACCCTTTTTCTATATGTAAAATTTAGTGACATGTTAATTTATTAATTCATCTTGTACGGAGGTTAGTGGAGAAGTATAGGGATAGAAAGAAGGC